>JAVQIZ010077430.1:0-16739 GCA_036023535.2 Galaxias brevipinnis
TTTTTGTTCAAGACAGTGAATATCTCTCTCTACCTCTCTCTCTCTCTCTCTCTCTCTCTCTCTCTCTCTCTCTCTCTCTCTCTCTCTCTCTCTCTCTCTCTCTCTCTCTCTCTCTCTCTCTCTTTCTCGGTATCTCTCTTTCTCTCTTTCTTCTCTTTTTCCCTGTGTTTCACTCAGGCTCATTTCAACTTGTGCCACTCTTCCTAAGTAGGTGCAAGACTAATATTCAACTGAAACACCTCCTAAAAGGCCAGAAACAGTTAATTTTAATTGGTAATTATTGCAGGTTGCAGTAACCATGCAATATACATAAGAGATACATAATCTATTTAAACCGCACGCACAGGGCACCTTCTTTTCCAAGCATTTTTAACAGAGTGAGACAACTTGCTGATTAATTGCACTCTCTGGTATATTTTCATGTAAGAGGTTGAGGAAATAGCCGCTGCTCAAGTCTCTGTTTGCTCTTCTTGCACCATCTGTAATGCTTCATAAAATATTTCTGAAAGGACAATGACGACAAGCGCACATCAAATTGGCACATTATCAGATTAGTTTCAACGTTATCTGGCCATGCCAAGGAAAATGTATGATTTGTGTTGCCCCAGACGTCTTACTTAGCTAATGCCTCCCTACATTTGATTATTGAACTGCTCCGCTATAGCCCTTGAAATGTTAAGTATGCATTCATTCAGTATACTCTTAACTGTGTCTAATGTTGTTGATTCAAGCCAACACTGAGGCTACTTCCTTCACAGGGCAAAAAAGTATTTGCGGCTTTTAGTCACACCTATAATTGACCACTAGATGCATAATTATGTGGTTACAGCTCAGAATGCATGCGGTTTGTGTACTCTATGACTAGGCTAGTGTAGTTTTGACTAGGCTTGTTCTGTTAAGTGGCGTGGTCACCACGCCACTTAAGTGGCAGTTTCTAATTACTGCAATTCAATGAGAAAGCATTAAAATGGTCCAATTGTAAAAACAGAAAATCCTATCATAAATCTCACGAAGGTTTTTTTTTCCCCTCAAATCAGTCTGCTGTCCTCTTTGTCTCATGCACACCTGACAGTTTCCCCTGTAGGTGGTGCGATGCAGGCTGCTGCATTCATTCACCCATTCTCTGAATTACGGGAGTGCCATCCCAGCTTGGCTCCTCGCCCACAGCTCTGCGAAGACTTAGCGTGGAGCAGAAGCGCAGCACATGCCGCATGCCATGAGTTCTGTGACGCTGGCTGCCCAAACACAGGGCCACCTAACGCCTCATGTGCATGTGGGGAGCACGGCACACTGAAATCCTGGGCATAAACACCAGGACAAGAAAGGCTGTAGGAAGGCAGTAAACCGCCCATTGTTTAACCAGCTGTCCGAAAAATTATGCACGGCTGAATGTAGGGCCACCACCGACAATTCGGGGTAATCATGTAGTGGAGCCAAGAAAGTGATTGGCTCAATCAGGCGAGCTTATCATTCCGACTCTTATTCAATTTTCCATCTCCATCAATGGACACTTTGCACACTCCCCATCTCTCCAGCATCTAGTGTTGTTATTAAGCGATTCATCGAGTGACACGACCCTTCTCTGATTAGCCGGGGAAATACATGTGAAAGAGAACGGACACCATCAAGGCGAGGGAGCGGGGGTGGGCGGACACTGGGAGGTATGCTGAGCTGCGGCTGGCGAGCCTGAAGTACAGTACCTGACCACAGGGCTTTTCACTTGGGAGCGTGGCTAACCTCTGCATCCTGTCTAGATTTCCTGCTCCGTGAATCATGCCGGTCCCTGCAGATAGGCTGTCAGGCAGTCAGGCAGGCAGTCAGCCTACTCATTGGAGCAGAAACACCAGGAGCTCTGTGGCTGCCATGGAGACACTCCGGAGTTTCCAGAGCCCTGCTTATCACTGTGTTTACCTCGCTTGCCTCTCTAACCTGGAGAGAAATACGTGTGCAGTCATTTGAGTCATAGGCTTAAAAATTAAAAAAAAAAAAATGAATAGAAAAAATAATCTTACACAATAAGACATATTGTTTAATGTCTTATGTATGACTAATCTATGATGTTTGTTTCTCACCTCATCCTATCACACCCATTGGTTCCAGCCTGTCCACCGAATCCACCTTTCAACGGGGGATGGTATCAAGCGCACAGAGGTGGTGGACCCCGCAGCCAGCGAGGTGGGCTGGATGACCTCGGTCAAAGACTGGGCTGGGGTCATGATATCTGCCCAGACGCTGACGGGCAGAGTCCTGGTGAGTCCACCTTTCGACCATATTATTTATGTTTTAGTTTAATTTTACTGGGAGAGCATGCCGATAATTTACATTTGTTTTGTCAATCAGCTAGAAATGGATGATGAAGAGATAATTGATTAGCGGTAAAACATCCCAGAGGTTCAAACAACAAATAAATCAAGTGATTCTGGTCTACACATCTGCCCGGGCCTGGTGCTTAGCAGAATGTAATAAAGCATGTGCATGGCTGTTCCCCACACAAAGAGCCCGGCCGTCGAAATTAAGGCTGGCTCACTTTGGACAAGCTGAAGGAGATTTGAGGGAGGTATTAAGGCCATTCTCCCCATGATGCCCTCTGCTCACGACCAGCAGTTTATCGGCGTTTACATTTACTCGGCAGAAGTGGTTGCCATCGTGCCTCTCCTGTCGACTGTGTCACATGGCGAACACATGCTGTCCTGTGTCCGCCGCTATCCTCATTATATTATATGTTGGGATTAAGATAAGACTTAAGGGCACCCGATTACAGGATCGTCGTTGCCCTTAGCTCATCCTCACTCTGGGCCGGGCAGGCCATGGGGTGAGGACACCTCCGTTGGAGGACAATCCCCTGTAAGGTGCATTAGGCCCGGCAGAGCTCGCCGAGAGAGTGGTTGGCACAGAGGTGGATCTGATTTTTTTTTTTTGTCCTTAAAAATGATTCAGCCATAAGTGCTTAGCAAAGCTCGTCCAGGGGGCCAGGGCGTAATGGAATAGCGTGTGTGGGAGTGTCGTGCCAAGGCTTGCTGCAGTGTTCGGGGCATTATCCCTGCGCCCGCACCACCCCCCTCACTAAATCAAGCCCAACATTTCCAGCTGGCCCGCTACATGAAGGGTGTAATTCACAAATGTGACAGTCTCATTGTTTAAATGTCCCTTTTTCACTTTGCCTTGGAACTAGAGCTGATGTCACTTCCTAGACTGGACCGGTCCCCATAGACTAGACTCTGATTAAGTCCAAATCATTCAATGGATGGAAAGGGAAGCTAATGCCAACAAAGTGGGTGGCCGTTTTCTCATTTAGGGGAAGTGTTTTATTATTTGGTAATGCTGGCAGACAATCAGATAAACTGGTCTCCATTGTGGATAGGGGGGGAAAAAAAGCGGATTTTATGAAAGAGGATTTTGGCGGAATCCACCTTCTTTTTCTCCTCTGGGATCGAGGCAGACCAGGACGTGATGTGTCAACTGATGGATTTGATTTAAATTGGATACAGTGTGTGAATGATGATGCTGCCGTGGTTAGAAGCTGCGTAAAGGAGACAGAGCATCGTCATTATGCCAGTGCACATGCTTGTGTGTTCTTTGTGTGTGGTTGTCAGGTCGTGCACCTCGCATGTCAGCCAGTGCGTGTGTATGAATGCCAAATGTGAGAACGTATAGGGACTGTGCTGCCTCCCAATGATGGCACGACGCACAACTGTTTAGCGAGTCCCGGTTCGTAACCATGGCAACAGCAGCTTACCTAAGCACAGCAGATGTGTATTCTATGTCAGCTTGTTTAGGGGGCCAAATTAAAGCCTATTTCTGGGCCATCTGAGAGGGTATTTCTGTCCTGATTGTAAGAGAATGACATAAATGAAAAGTGTGTGTGTGTTTGTCTACTCAATCATACAAAAGACTTGGTATTTACTTTCACTGGCAGAGGATGAGTGACAAACAGGTGCTGGCTGCAACCAAAGGGGCCACAGAGTCTTTGTGAATTTGCTGGACGACATTCTCGTCTTTGCAGACAGGAAAATACCAAACGTTGCCTTACTATTTGTTATTTCAGTACTACATCCGCTGTCTCTATGTAAAGCTTATCTATTTGAGATCAGAGCACTTCCCCCACAGTGCGTTCAGATGACAGCGAAATGGCAAGGCAGCATGTTTACTTTCTAATCACAGGTCAAGCGCAGTCTCCCATGAACAGACCAGGTTCGTAAACTTGGGTTCCCCCAGGTCTGGGATTAGAGAAGTGTCCATCTGCCAATGTAGAAACTATCCTGTTTTCCCCTCTCCAGCTTCCAGGAAGAGTCCTTATCCAATCCATGCATGAAGTAGGACCCCCCCCTCCCCCCCTTGTTTATTAAAGGTGTCACCTAGCCTTTGTTTGCATGTGCCAAACAAACCTGCTTATAGACTGAACAGGTGGCTGCTACTTATAGCTCGCCCTGACAGAAAACACCGCAGGTTTCCCGTGGTGACGTGGATGTGTTTTCAGTCTAATCGATGGCGTACCCACCGACATGTTTCACAATGTCATCTCATAGTATCCCCGGCTGGTGTGCTTAGACTCAGGACTTTGATTTGACATCGCTAAGGGGAATTTTTTTTGTTTTATTTTGTGAAAGTGTGTTTTCGCTCATGACAGGCCCCCGCAGAGTGACATTTAGCCCAACCAGGCTTGGCTCTGGAGGACCATGGGGGGTGCTTGCACGTCACATGGGTAATATGCTACCCAGGGAAAGGTTCTATTAATGGAATCATAGAACAACCTTTTAGCACGGCACTCCAAAGCAAACCTTAGGCAAAACATGACCCCTCACCTCAACCTCAGGCATCATTAGGAACAAAGTCGATGGCGTCGTGAGACCTCGGCTCACCTGGTCCCAGTGTATCCGATAGCGTTTTAAGCTCTGAACCACAGTGACGGTGGGTTACTGGGCTGGAGCCCATCGTTCACTTTGAGGTGCATGTGTCAAACAAGGCCATCCCCTATTCATATTCAGACGCTTGAGGATTATTAGGGACCAGCGTGGGGAAGCCAGCGTGTATACAAACAATGAAGTCGTCTCAGGGTGGGCTTGGCTTTGATTTCATGGGGGAGCAGTAGCAGCAGGGATCGTTGTTCCTCCCAACACGAGTATAGGTGGACCAGAAAGACATGTTCATCAGTACGGCAAGGGCGCACACTTTCTCTCTCTCACTTTCCTCAGCGAGGCTGACTGAGTAGCGACAGCTTCACTACAAGAAAAAGCTTTTTGTTTGATTAGTGATAGAGTGAGAGGCCAAGAGAGAAAGAGCGAGAGAGAGAGAGAGAGAGAGAGAGAGAGAAGGTGAGAGAGGGAGACAGAGTGAATAGCACTCTGCATTGCTGCGGCATTCAGAGTGGGACAGGGTACTTAGCCTTACCTTGACAGACATGGCCTTAAATACGTCTGACCGCCGTTTTTATGACCTAATCCTCTGTAAGAAATGTAGCTCGCTATCACAGTAGCTGCTGCTCAGACCACATCCCCTCGGCCTCTCCAGGCCACAGACACATGCCCAGCTGATTTGTGGCTGCCATTTAGGCTGTGGGGAAACAGCTTTTTGCAGAGTGCAACAGAGCCCTTTGGTGATAGACCCTGTCCCTGAGCGATCCCTCGGCGGTTTGGCAGAGGAAACAGGGATATGCGCCACCTGTGGCTCGCGCTGCCAGCGGGACTGGGAGGGGCATGTGTGTCTGTCGCCTCGTCCATTACCGTACGGAGCGGACGTCGTGCCAGTGCCACCAGCCCTACTTGTTGGCGTGCCCCGGCAAAGCGCTATTTTGAGATGGCAGCAGCTGCCTGGCCTGTTTTCACTGGGCCAGCAGTGGGACACAATGCCATTTGGGACATCAATCCCTGGCTGCTCCTCTGGTCCCCTGTAGACTTGATCTGAAACAAAAACGTCCACGCGGTACCCAAAGTAACTATTTGTAACCATTCATGTGTTCGAAAAGAAATCTATGGTATGGCGCTGCCTTTGTCGTCATTATGACAATGAAACTGACGCCGGGGTTATTTTGCGGCTTGCCGCGTAGTAAGGCTACAGTACTCCTCGTCTATATTTAATCAGGAGTATTTGACTGGGGTCCTAATGTGGCTCGACTCTCAGCTCGACCATTACACACCATGCAGACACCGCTTAGGCAGTGTGTTTTTTCGACACATTCATTATGTCTGAGAGCTCTTGGACATCTGCACCTGCAGAATCTAAAAAACTAGGAGTCACTCGAGGGGGTGGGCTGGGCATTGGTAGGAGTACATTTCTCACGGCAATTGTGTGTATTAGTCACGAAGAGCGTTACATATCTGGTGGGATAATTACTCTGCCCTTCGGTCCAAGGGAAAGAGGGGCTTTTCAGTTAAATCTGTTTTTGCCAGTGATTCCTCTAGCCAAACCAAATTCTGCCCCAAATGAGTCAGGAGCGAGTCAAATGAATTTTCTGGAAATTAGAAAACAAATTGCATGACACAGAACTGTTATAGAATCATCTGTTCATCATAAAATCAAATCATCATCGTTTGTTCCCTTTGTACACTTTCCTTGAGCTACTAGAAAGGCCCTTATAAATCCCCTCATTATTATTATTATAATGATATATTATATATAATGATATATTATCATTATTATTATTATTATTATTATTATTTGTATTATTATTATCTCCTATCATGCCTTTCTAGTTTAATGTAGAGTAAGCATCCGTTGAACTCGAATTCACAGATTTCGCTAACCATAGATGTATTCAAGCGGTTATATAGTGAAAAACTGCTTTGATATACTACTATTACTACTACTACTAGTACTACTACTAATAATAATAATACTACAAATAATAATAATACTTATATTACTGCTACTACTACTGCTGGTACTAATTATAATTATTAGTCATGTTATTTTCATCAATATTATTAGTATGATTGTAGTAGTGGCAGTAGTATAGTACACGCACACACATTCACACACAAATGCACACTACCAGACACACTCACACTCACACACACCCACCCACCAACCCACACACACACACACACACACACACATTGTTACCAGCTGCCAATGCCCTCAAAGTTGCATGGGGTGTCTATATTTGGGAGCAGCTCCCAAGGAACTAAGCATCATCAACATTTTTGACATGTGAAGGGTATTCCCAAGTCCATTATTAACTGGGATTCCAGGCTCTCTCTACCTAAGATCCCCTTCATTCTGAAGTGGTGAGTCATCGGCTGAATGTTCCATAGGTATTCAGCTGTGCTTGTTCATTGATTTAGATGAAAAGTTCATATTAGTTTTACAAAACAAAGTATAATACAATTATAATTTTGGACTTTTTTTGGTAGGATCTGGGATGCATATTGAATGATCGTATTCGGTAGTTTATTATTCGTACATTATACTCAAGCTTAAGCACAGACAGGATGGCTAGGGAACTACCACATCTAATTTCCCCTCTCTTAAGCTCTTTGCACTCGACCAGGAGAGTGGTTGGGTACTTTCCAGGGGTTAAAATGAAGGCTTAGCCAATATGGGATTTGGTCGTGTACAGTATACTACAGATCTTGAGCGTTTGAATTCTTAATCCCTTCTCTGTAGCTCATTAATTGAATGAACAAAGACAATTTATTTTTAAGCTTCTTGTAGTATAAACCTGCACATAACACAGTTGATGCACATATACAACGTGAAAATGTAAATAATCCCTGTTTGGTCTTTTAACGTTACAAGAGAAACCCCTAACAATCACAGTCCAATAAAACCTTGTAGTTTATGCTCACGCTCAGACATTCAAGGCGTGCACGCATTCATACACATTTTTCTCAGCTCTGCACAGTTTCTGTGCATCGCGAGTAATTAAGATCACTCAGTGTACACTTTAACACAACAACAGCAGATCAGATTCCATAGCCTCAGTAGTTACAGACTACACTTCACTAGCAGTGACTTCACTCACCGAAACAGGATCTTGACTGTAAAAAGGTACCTGCCGTTACGGCTGTGAGGAAAGGGAGTGTCTCATTTCCCATTTAACAGCTGTTTAAATGGCAAGCACTCTAGTGTGGCTAGATAAATAGAGCAAAACTGAATACAATGTCTAATTTCTGCAAAACAATCAGTTCAGTTTGGATGTATTAACATCCCAGACAGGCAAACCAAATATTTAATTTTCCCTCATGAGACTTTCAAACTAAAGAATTACGTCAAACTAAAGAATTACGTCAATCATTACTGGATGGGTGTTTGTGCTGCATCACGCTAATGAAATCCCATTTCTTCCGATGATATGAATTATCCTAAACTGTCGGCTTGCTTGGCTGCCTACCATCACGATTATTGCTTTTTTCTGATAAAGTGGATGCTGGATTTATTATTTGTTCCCATTGAATTGTGGAGTTGCCGGCTAGAAAGACTGTTCCATGGGTCATAGAGGTGGGTCATGGCTTAGGGCTTGACTTGTGGGAATGCAGAGTGAGTCAGAGAGTACCTGTGGATCTGATTGCCCTCCAGGGCAGATGCCTCCAGGCAAAGCTAGATACTCTAGAACATAGCGGTTACTATCAATGCGGGTAATTGCGGCCTTGTTGCATTCACGACACCCAGCATTCACAAAACGGGCGCGTTTAAGGGATGCCCTTCTGTCCCTCGCCCAGTTTGTTAACCTTTCCATGAAAAAAAAACAATGGGAACGGAGTGCAGTTGTAAAACATTTTCTATATGAGAACAGATTGAATTATGTTTTGTGTTTTGTAACTGGCAAAATACCAGTTCCGCCATGACTTCAGAGCCTAAAAGGATCTTAAAGTTATTTGGTTATATGCAGTTTTTCTTCTGCATTTTGCCATCTTGCTAATTCAATCAATAGTGGCTGTCAAAGCTGCTGCTGCCATGCTGCACTCGGCATCTGCCAGGCAAACATGAAGGTCTCCAAAGGGCCAGAGGCTGCAGTCAGAGCAGGCACTATTTACACAAAGTAATTTCCGTTGAGTTTAATCACCCCTCACAAAGCTGTTACGTATGTTGTTCGGTCACCGGCTGTTGCGTTTAACGGTATACATTTTTTATTTGTTGCGGTCCTTGTGGATGGTCATTATTTTGGTGAGCTCATATATAAAAACTATTGGTGTAAAACAGGACTTGAATTTGAGACATATATTGTGTGTGAATCAGTTGTGTTATGAGCTGGAAATCCCTGCTATGAAATTAAAGGATATAACTAAATAAGACATGTTCTTTTTTGCACTATTGAGTATTGTTTTTTGTTTTTTTTACATGCATTTTTTACAATAATCATTTGCAATCACTATCACACTGGCTTGATAATGAAAACATAAAGGAATCTATATATATTTGAAGTGAGTATCATTCCGTAACCCATAGCCTTTACAGGTCATACAATAAATGCTAACGCTTCTCTCAACATAAACACACTACATTCGAAGATCAGTCTATAAAGATGCGATTTAAAACTGAGATGCTAAATGTTATTTATTTCTGTTGAACATCTGCTGGAATTGTATTTACTTCAGCACCCCATTTTGTGAGTTTTTCACAATTCAGAACGACAAAGGAACATTTCCCCCCTTTGAAAGTAACATTGCAGCATTAGGTCTGAATGGGTATGAGAATAATAATTCCTGCAAATACTTAGTTTTATTTTCTGCAATTTACTGCAGTCCATCCGTATGATATTACAATACTGCTTGTGGTCGGAATTTGATAAAAAAAAATCTAGAGCGAACAAAGAAGAGCAGATGTTCTTTGCCTGTTGAATAGTGGATGAGACATAATATGCACCATAGCGACATCATAAACAAAACTGTGAAATAATGCTGCTCTCTTTTTTTTTTTTTCCATGCGACACGCGTGCTCCGGTCCCTCCTCTGGTGCACCTTCGTGTCCCAATGGCGTCACCGAGGGCTCCTGTTGGCTTCTCGTTTAGCATCCCTGCACAAACTGCGTCTGAAAGAGCGGATATTACTATTAGGAAGCCTTGGCAGCAATTACAGCCGGGGACCATGGCTGCCTGTGAACGAGCCGTTGGAAACCATCCCCTGTGCCTCTCAAAATAACTCAACAACATGCGAAGAGATGTGTACGCCAGGGTATTTTTTTAACTTTAGAATGTTTATAAAAATGGAAAGAATATCAAATAAATATACCCTTTAGTGCAGTTCAGTCCTATAGCATGTTTTGTAGTAAAGACACAGTAGAGGCTAGATTTAAAGCCAATCCAGTTCTGTAAGTTTTGAAAAAAAATACCATTACAGAATGTCAGATCCAGTCTTTACAGTGCACTAGTTGATCCACGCTGATCAGTATAAAGCCACAGCTCAATAGAAAAAAGCAGATAGGAGAATAATCTTCCATTGACAAGATGAAATAGAAATCCCCTGCCCACAGGTTTTATCCAAATGTGTTCTAGTTTTGTCACAGACAAAAGAAGAAAAAAAAACTTAAAGCCAGTGAATACGTCATCGTCTTGCTAGTTCTGTCTACCTGAGGGAGGTTGTTACTGTAACCTTTCATTGTGACGAAACACTCCCACAAGCCCAGATAGGATATTTTGTTAGTAGCAGCAGCCACTTGGCTACTATTGTCAGCTATGTCTGAAAAACAGCTTTTATAGTCTGGTGCTTGACCTTGCCGCAGATCCCAACTTCCTGAAGTAGTTTGGTAGTAATTATTGCCGCAAATCCACGCCGTCCAACTATCACGGCACACACCTTGTCCGTCATCCTAGCAACGCTGCCTCAGCTGCTAATTTGCTATAACAGCTCCATTTGTTTTTTATATACAATAGATATATAATATACTCCATTTGGTAAGCAATCTTATCAGAAGTACTGGGGTAATTTGGATATTCAACTTACAACCCTGTTGGAGCAAGCGTCATGCTCTAGCTGCCCAATAACACACTCTTTATGGCAATCATATTTTTCTGTATCAATTGCATGTTTTCTTAAGTAGATATTATGGTTATGGTTTGCTGTGTGACTGTTTAATGCTGTGTTCTTGATATAACAGGAAGACCAGCACTTGATGGTGTCAGTGATGCCACATCGTTCGGATCTGCCTCTGTCACGCATTTGTTGACCCACTGAAAACCGTGTGGTGGGCTGGATGTATTGGAATATGAAAAACAAGTGGGATCCTTATTGAGTTATTGACTCAGACTGACAGCAGAGCTATGACTATATCAGAAATGTTGTGCTATATCACTGACCATGGAACAAATTGCTCTCTGCATTTCTTGGCATTTTTTCACATGTCTTTGTGTCACTCCCCAGCTTGCGGTTGCAAAGGATTTTAGTTTGTTATGCAATTTGTTTGTTGTTTTCGTGTAGCAATAATGATCGTCTCACCCGCACTAAACAGTCTTGGGGTATCTGGCTCTCCTTTCGTGCCGGTCTCTTTTGAAATATCTATTGAAGACGTCCCGCCCATTCATCAATGCTGCCCTATGCTGTGCTCAAGGCGCTGAATACATTTGAAAGGTACATTAGTAGCATGCATCATAGTGACATTTCTCTAACTAAGAATGCCAAAACATTAGGACTGATCATGCCTATTGTGAACCGCAGAGTGACCTGGATGGGCAACAGTTGGACAAATGAAAGGTCCCCTCCCATTAATGAAATGCTAGCATGGCCAAGTTTGTGTACTTGGTGCTGTGTTCCATAGTTTGTACTGCTCATTGTAGACAAAACTCACAGTGGCTTTTACAGTATATGTCATGCAGTATGATTATTTAGAAGTAGGCCTACCTTTAAACTTTAGCAATTACCAATGTATTGTACAAAATATAGTGCTCTTTACTGATTGTATAATTGTGTACTATAGGCATTCCCCCATATTTTCTGCGTAGTATAAAGTTATAGCCTTTAATTCTGGATGGTTATATGATTTACTGCATTTGTTTTCACTATGGAATAGTGAAACACCTGTTGTGTAGGTTATATTAAGATTGTAGTTTACACAGGAATTTACTTTGACATAAATCTTTGTGTTTTTCTTGTTTATTGCAAACCTTGATAAGGGAAGTAATTCAGTCTGTCTATGAGCTTGCTCTCCATTGGCCTAAATGCCACCAGTGTTGGCTAAACATTTACAATAGCCTTTTTAGGAGGTTGAACTGTATTATTTTAGTGTGAATGCTTCTTAAAGCCATCCAAACATTTAAGATGGATTTTGTAATTTTTCGGTCGGCCTTGCTCCATTAAGACATGAACAGCTGAGCTGATGATGTTTCCGTTCATTCATACCAGTGACTTCACTAGTCTTCAAACACTCACGTCCAGACTATAAAGTTTCATGGCGGTTGGCTGTTACAGTTGGTTCCCTTCCCTACCAGACAACAACAGTGGTGTGTTCCTTGTGTATACCATTACAGGGCTAGCCTGTTGCCAAGACTAAATTTCCGTGTAACATAGGGGTGAGGAATGGCCAAATAGCCTATAGGTCCTACTGACGGGCTTGCGCATGGCTCTGCTATGATGTCAGGCCATGTAAATTGCCATGCCATGTTGTTCAACTGTTGGACTTCACACCCCGTCTCCGGAGACCAACCACAAGATGCAGCCCATATTTGAAATGTGCAAAAGCATTTTTTTTTGTCAATATCCGGACAGATTTTATTCACACTGTAATGGTGTTGTAAATATCTAACATGCCCATCAGGTGTCTGGTAGTGTCTTCCTGGGCTCCATAAATACACTAACATGGGGCTGTTTTCACTTGAAGCAAGAATTAGGCCAATACCTTGGAGAACCAAGGAAAATACATAAACAGTAAAGCAGCTGTCCAAAATGCCTCTGCCAATTCCAGGCTTGTTAGCAACGACATTCATGATGCAGAGGGTGTCATTTACAATAGGATATGGTCACACAAACATGAACAGTGACAAACGAACTGGGGATCAGTTATCCGACATAATCTTGTCTATTTGACACAATCTTGTCTTATTTTAGCCATGGATCGGGGGGGGGTAGTTTTATTGGTTGTAGCACTGGGAGATTTCATCACGAAGAAGGACGAATGTGACGAAGCTTAGCATTTCACAGGGGAACCTTGTCACTGTGTTCTTTTTTGGACCCTGTCACTGGGAACCTTGATCACATGGTCACCTTTGAGAAGCAACATGTCAGTGATTTATTGGTTTGATGAACGTTCAGGCTTACAGTGGACGGTCTAACCTGAGCGATAGGTTCCCAGGATGTGACCCATGAAGGATCTATCAGCAGACCAAAATGGACGCCGCTGACAGCAAACTGTACCGTCGCACAAAGATGGACATGCTTGTGTGCACACAAATTTCTGGCATCCCGCTAATGGTTGTTTTTGGATCCTGTTTGCACTCCTTGTTGTAAGGGTAAATGACAAACAGGCTGACCTCTGGTTGTTTTCCCCACTTGGTCTTGAGAAGACAAAATTGCCTACACGTTGTCTACTTTGATATAAAAATGTACAGTGACTAGATACATCCTGCCAGGGCTAGACTGTGAATCCTTGCCTTCTTCAGACAATATGATGTGATACGCACCAGGAGGATAAGTCTTTAATTGAGCTATATTAGCTTTGCAATTTGAATACCCACTTTGGTCATATCTTAAGATTTTAAGTTATTAAGAAAATGACCCTATCTGGTCTCCATTTTATCTTTTATCTTTTCTAGATCTTCATACATAAAAAGTCTACAGTCGGTCGACTGGCTTGGGAAATAATAGTATTGGCAGGACACGATGCACAAACGTCCAGTGTGCACTTTTGTAAATTCTGTAATCTGTATCTAATTGTTAAACTAGTAAGAATGGCTTTGCATGATGAGAATAAACCCATTTGTCTATGTCCCTTTGAAATGTCAGGTGGGGAAACTGCCACTTACTTCCTTTAGCTCCCCATCACGAATGAGTCCGCTTGCGTTTTTCTCGGTCAAGTGGAGTTGCCTTTTTGCCTGTTTGTTATTCATAGAGTGTTCTAGTGAGTCAGACTTCAACAGACCTGGAGGGCCATGATGGGCGCTCTCTGATGTGTGCTCGTGGATTTCTGAATGGCACAGACCTGCTAGCACACTTTACAGATGAGGCCCTATCCAGGCAGGCATTAAGCCCCGGTTCGATGATTGTAAACGTCCTAAGTAAACTATCCCTGGGAGGGGGATGTTAAGACAATAAGGCCCACGTGCCGCCGATCAACACGTGTGGCTCCTGGCCTTCATGATATGGGCTTATTATTATTATTATTATTATTATTATTATAAAGGTAAATTATAAATCGTCTGAGAGACGCATGTAGGTGAATTTGTAGTGTGAGTGTTCCTTTCTTTGCGTCGGTAGGATTGTGTCGGGGTGCTTCTGCTGCTACTGAGCGCGTTGCCGAATGTGCTAAGTGTTTTTTTGCCACTGCAGACTTGGGTGGTGTAGCGGGCGTTAAGTCCCCGGGGAGCCCAAGAGGTCAAGCAGACGGCAAACTGCGGCGGTGACGGGACCAGAGGAGAAGCCTCCACAAGTCTACTCTTTTCCCCCTTCATGACATTTGTAATAATTTCACATATGCCTGTGATGACATCCTTTGGGTTCGGTTGGTTGGAATCCGTGAAAGGAGTTGAGGAGTAGAGTCAACTCGCTGACTCCAGCATAGTGTGCAGCCTTGAAATGAACCCTGAATTCATGCGGTTTTCTTCATCCCAAGCCAGTTTTACAATTACTCATCTGATAAAGTGCAGGACTCTCCCTCTCTCTCTCTCTCTCTCTCTCTCTCTCTCTCTCTCTCTCTCTCTCTCTCTGTCTCTCGCTAGTGATGAAGGTGTTACAGAGGCAGGTCAAGATGATAAATACGTTTCATATTGTCTAGGATGAATGGTAAAATAGCCTGATGGATTTGTGGCCGCTGTAATGCTTTTGAGTCACCCGTATCTGTTCGATTAGCATCGTCTAACACTATTCTAGTCACAGTTTGGTACAGCAGGCAGTTTTTGGGTGCTAAAGCATCAATTAATTTATATTGTATGACCTATTCTGTTTTTTATTTGTCATTTATACCATCAGCAACATTCCAGATGCATGTTTTTAGGGTAGCAACTATTAGTTCAGAAAAAACTGATAACTGTGATTGAAACTCGATCTCATCTCTATGTAAATCAGACCTAACATTTTGCGGGTGGTGCCAGGCATGCTTCACATAATTTAAATGGTTGCTCTTCTCTGCCTACTCCCGTTTCAGGGAATCTTTCAGCACATGCTGACTGTGCCCCCTGGTGGAGAAGGCCATCTCTTCATTGCTTTGTGAATGTGACATGGCATTGTTGTGCAATGGCCCGGATACAGGATATCAAATGTCACACTGTGTGTCCTACTCTTTAATAGCGTCTGTATGTCACCCCACATTTTACAGGAAAAATAGGGGTTGCCATGTCTGATCAAAGGTGGTCTTTTATCAGATGAGACGTTAATGAGTTGCGGACATTGTTTCCAGTTTCTAAACTGGGAAGACCAGAGGCGTAAATAGTTAATAATGAATGGAGTTGTTTTCGCCATCGTAGGGCCAGCATTAGAGTTGGGACAATACCATTTCACATCATGGAAAAGAATTAGACAGAGTTCATCCATTATGAATGCCAGGAAGTGTCTTCTTGTAAAGGACTGTCCGTTGTGTGGCTATCTGACAGAGACCTGTCTGTTCTTGTATCTGTCCCACTAGATTAAGATTCCAAAGATATTAGCAAATGCTTTCTAATGTAGAAATGTCAGTTGCTCATTTTGTATCAAGCTTAACGTTTACCCAAGTGGACTTTTGAATGACTTTGTTCATTTATATCAGTGTAAAGGATAAGAAGGTGATTTTCATTTTATGAACTGCTTACTACAGCAAACAGTGACAAATAGATTGCCCTCTGATGAATATTTTTTATAATTGGGGATTGTGCTACACACGTTTTTGTCTGCACTCTTTACTATTGGTGTGCACAGTGTAAGTATGCGGGTATAACAACTTTTTAGCTATCTTCTCTATTTCACTTTCTTGACGGGCAGGAGTCTGACTATGTGAGTTGATGCTTGATGAAACCTTTGCTTTCCATGTTGGCAGTTGGCCCTTGCAGTTTGAGCCCTTACAGTGCACTGTGATTATGTTTTTGCCGAAGCTCTAGCAGTGTCAGTCTGACTGCTTTGTTCACTCACACCTTTGTGAACCCAGTATTTATTAACCCACCGCCTCACTCAATCTGTGTGCTCCATTTCAATTAGCAGGCTTTCTTCCCAGATAGACAAAGTGAGTGATGCCCTGTTTTTGTCGGTGTTATTTGCACCGTGAAGATTCTCACTGCTCTGCTGCTGTTTCCCTGACGGTCTTATGTGAAACTAAAGCCATACGCTGTCCCCCCACTACACTTCACTGCCACTTTACATGATGAGCTGAGCTCTTGCTTACAGTTGCGTTTGTTTGTTTGTGTGTGTGTGTGCGCGCGTCTGTGTGTGTGTGTGTGTGTGTGTGTGTGTGTGTGTGTGTGTGTGTGTGGTTTTGTGTGTGTATTACCCTAGCTGCCAGTCAATACAAAGTCAGAATTAGCTTGGCTGTACTCTGCCAATTGTGTTATGAATTATTTATCTGTGGCCTAATAAGCACATCTCCACCCTATATTATATTTCTCTAGGCTAATAACACTTCACCTCACATGGTTCATTGTTGTTGATATTTGGGCACATTGTTATGACATTTGCTTTTCAGTCTTTGAAAAA
>JAVQIZ010077445.1:0-13423 GCA_036023535.2 Galaxias brevipinnis
TTTTTTTATCTGAGCTCAAAGGCTTTGTTGCCATGGATTATTTAGTGTCATTTTAAAGTGCATAGGTTTCTATTACTAAAGAGGGAAAAGTAGCTGTTGATTGAAACTGTTAAAAAAAATGTGTGGATACCCACCAGTTGACCCTGTGGTCATCTCCTTCATATTGGAGTACTGTTTGGGATATTTTTCCAAGATGTTCTATTGAGTTTTGAGATATTGCATGATAAGTGGAACTATACATAAACAAAGAACAAATTGTGTGCGCATCGTCTTACCTTTGTGGCTCTCTTTGACGATGAGACTTCTCTGTATTTGCTTCTACATCACACTCTTTTTTTGCTCCTACTCTCTCTCTCTCTCTCTCTCTCTCTCTCTCTCTCTCGCTCCCTCCCTCCACCATTCACCACACATGCCTCCATCGTCTCCCGCAGCTGTTGTGAGCACAGCGTCTACACGGAGCTCAGCGACTCCGTCAGTGCCGAGGACGACTACCTGCCCATCCGACGCCGACCGACCCATCACAGCACCATGACCCGGCTGGACCCGCCACCCCACAGACCCAATCCTCGAGCCTGGATGGATGAGGCCCGGAGCAGGGATGGCTTCGGCAGAAACTCAGGTGGAGAACACCGGTCTTAACGGCTAGTCTGTACTCCTATCCTGTTACCGGCCAAGGTGTTATTTACATGCCGACGCCGTCGGCTTACCTGTGGTTTGATGTCACCAGATGAGGTGTGATAGGGGCAATTACCCGTAATGGAACACAATTGGATTTGTGTTAGCTGACTTAAGACGTGTTTTTGAACTTTGATGTGTATGAGGACAAGCCAAATGTAACTTTAGAAATAAAAGGATATTATTACACATTATTCCCTTTAGATTATTGAAGTGATTATCTCATCATGATGAAAATCTTTTCGTTTGTTCTCTGTGTTCCGTCTTCTCCGGGAAGGTTTGAAAGGAGAGAGGGAAAACCGCGAGAGTGGCTACTTTTCTCTTGGGAGGGCCTCGGGTGCTCGTTCTTTTAAAGACAAGAGCCCCCCGCCTCCGTTCCGCCACTACGAGAGAGGCCATCCCCTCTACAGCACACGTGACACCGAGCCTAAGGCCACCGTTCCCTTCCGGAACCCTAACCTGGGCCTGGCTTCCGAAAGGCTCAACCCGGAGGTTCTATACCAGGAAGTGCCTTTAGGGGAACTCCCGCCACCTGACCCTTATGACATCGCTGTGGAAGTCGAGGCTCGGGTCGGCGCCCGTTCCCCGAGCCCCACCCCTTTTAAGATTGCGGAGTCCCTGGCCTCGTCCGGCAGGAGAGGCGTCGTCAGCAAAGGACCCCTGTCATCTTCCTACCAGCCCCCCGGTCGTTTTGATTCGTCTAGACAGGGCTCCGCCCACCACTCTCGCGCGTCCTCGCCATCGCGAGGAAACATGCCTTTCAAACGGGCTGAGTCAGCCACTTCTCTCAGTGGCCGGGGCTTAGAGGGGAGGGGCTGGCAGCAGGGGCGGGACCCGAGTCCAAGAGGCCCCTCCCAGAGTTTGTTTGGAAAAGTCAGTGGATCTGGGACCCTGCCTAGAAATTTTAAATCCTTCCCTAATCCAGTTAAATCTCAAGCCAACTGTTTTAATGATTTTAAAAGCACCCTCCGTAAGACTGAGGTAAATGGCTCCACAGCCGGGCGAGGCCTTGACATCAGGAACTCCTCCCCGTCAAGGAGGGGGTATGAAACCCCAAACCAAACTCCCCTCCGCAAAACGGAGAGCTCCAGCGGCGCGTTAAATGGACACGGTCGAGAAGGGTGCCTCCCGCCGACTTCGAGGGGAAGTTACGATACGTCCCGCGACGCTCCTCGCTTCTCCTCGCCCGCCCGGAGGAGCTATGACACCGCCAGCCAGCTGCTCCTTCGTAAATCGGAGTCCGTGACTTCCCTGAACGTGCACGGTCGCCCTCCACGCTGCGGCTCCCCAATAAGGGAGGGCTACGACATCGAGAGCCAGTCACTGCTCCGTAACTCGGAGACGAGGAGCAGCTTGAACGAACACGAACGTGAGAGTTATGGTGCGACGACAACCAGACGAGGCAACGATACGCAGGGCCAGTCCGCCCTGCGCAGGAGTGACCCCAACGCTTACGGCGATGCCGGGGGTCGTGGCCTCCGGGAGAGTCCCTCTTTGTCCAGGAGAAGCTATGAGGCCAGCGGACAGTCTGGACAGTCACTGCTGAGGAAAGCGGAGACAAACAGCTTGGTAAAGAGTCGCGGCCTGGAGAGTCGCAACCCGTCCCCTTCCAGGAGGGGCTACGACACCCCGGGCCAGACGGGGCTGCGTAAGTCTGAGGCGACCGCCTCTGTCAGAAGTCATAGCCACAGTCGAGAAAGTCGGGGCCCCTCCCCTTCCAGGCGGAGCCATGGAGCTCCTGTCCAATCAGTGCTACGTAAGACAGAAACCAGCGGCTCCCTGACCAATAGCAGGAGCCATAACAGTCGTAGGTCCTCCCCACCCAGGAGGAACGACCCACCGGGTCAGTCGTCTTTGAGGAAACCCACCAGCAAAGAGTCAGGTGTCCCTTACCAGAGCAAAACTACTTACAGCGAGCCTGATGCAAATCCATCGCCACGCTCCTGGAGAGGCTCCTCCCATAATCTCCATGACTCCTCGTTGTCCCAGGTTACCTCACCCTCCAGACACACCAGAGAAAACACCCGCGGCAAGTCCACCACTTTCTCCGAGAAGGCTGTGAACACGGAAACGACGGGGGAATCCAGCACCAGGAGTTACAGCGGTGGGAGGGGCTTAGAGGCCCATAGCCCCTCCCCCGACGACAGAAGGCCCTCCCACCGGATACGGAGCCCCTCTCCTCGGACGCGGAGGCACGCTTCCTCCCAGAGCTCCGGGGAGTCCTCGGAGTCGGGCCAGCTGTCGGAAGGGTCGACGGGACGGAACAAGGAGGAGTACGCGGTGTTGGCCGACCTGCCTAAGGTCAAGAGGGTGTTACAGAGGGACATCCCTGGCCACACTGGACGCCCGCAACACCACCACCTCTTTAAACCGGCCAGGTGAGACTCATCTCCCTTCCTCATGCTTACTTTTTTATTGACTTCTTATTGTATGTAATATGGTGGTTGCCATAACAATAGGAGGAAGACGTTATGTTAGTCTATAGCCTCTGGTAGTTATTTTGTTATTATTATTGTTTTTTACGTCACTCTTGTATCGGTATATGATGTATGGGGGGAACATTTTTGTAATGAATCATAGTGAATAATAAAGACTCTTATATAGTGTATGCAGTTATAAATAGAATTTAAATCATTCAAATTAGGTTTACTTTAAAATATACATTCATATACTATTCATATACTATTTTCCTGAAAAGTAATAATAAATATTATTATAAATAATAATAATAAAAATAATAATTAAACCTTGATGCTCCACATAACCACTCACTGGCATGATCACATAATAATGCTTCACTGATTATGTTTGTTGTGGTTATCCAGTCACTCCCTAAGCAGGCACCCGTCCAGAGAGTGGGAGGACCAAGCAGACCTGGAGAGACAGGAACACGCGGGATCCTGGCTGCAGGGAAACAGCGGGAGGCTGTCCAGGGCACACTCCTCCACCTCCATTTACATCCAGGTAGACACCGGAGGTGGAACATTCAATACGCAAGATTCACACTGGCCCCACTGCTAAGTAATATGTGCAAGTTGAGACAATTCACTCGTCAGTTTTCATCGTCACAATATCAGTATGTGGTTCTCTTGTTGTTTTTGTTCTTGAATTGTTCACATCAAAAAGCCCACACATCCAGAATCCCACCATATCAACGGTTAAAGAATTAAGAACTTGACAGTCCGTTTAAAGAGAATGTGTTTTCAATGTATCTGGGTTATCAGCTGTTATGAAATAAAGGTCTGTTTACATCAAACAAGTCAAAACACATTTTGATATGGTTCCTCCTCCCTCATTACAGACGTTTTATATATATATATTCATGCTGCCTGTAATGAATCATTGTGTGGTAGCTTAGTAGCCGTTAATTCTTCCCCACAGAGCCCAAGCAGCCCAGATATAGAGGAAGAAAGCTCACGGAGGTCAGAGCATCGATTGTTGCCACAACACATGCAGGTACTGTAGACTTGTAATGTGCGGCCAATGGGTTCACTTTTTAGTGTGTGGTACGTGTTGTGTGTCATGGAAGGGTATGTGTGTTTTTATCTACTTTAAATAGAGGAACTTATTGTAGCCTACTGTGGACTTTTCATTCACTGCTGTTTTGAATTTACTGTTTTACTATCAGTATTTTTGAATACCATTCAAAGCTTGTGTTTTTTATTGTATTTATTAGACTACAATGCGGATAAGACGTTGTCTGTGAAGGAAAATATATGCGAAGTATTCATTCAAAATGTATGAATGAGCCACAAATTTAGGTTGACCTGTGTGATCTTTTCAGTCATTCACACTGTGCATGAATTTGAGGAGGCTGACTGAGCTTTGGAATACTTGGTCTGCTTAGGCACGTGTTAAAATTCATGTGCTGGAACAAACGTTACCGTGTGGCCAGAAATCTGAAATATTTTCTTACTTTTGGCTGTTACTAAAGGCCCAATTGTGATTTCCTGATTTCTATGACCCATGATTTTAATATGCAAATATATTAGAATTCTGAACAGTTGATTGGTTAAATCAGATTGTTTTCTCAAACAATCTTCGCGGATCCGCCCAGGAAGTGGAAAACGGGGCGAGAGCAGCAGTACAGAGAGCAGCAGACACGAACTGTTAGAAAAATTGTGAAAGTGATGATTTTACAAGCAAATGCAAAGGCAGTTTTATGAACAACATTTTACTCCCGAAGCTACTAAGATTTTGAGCGAAAAGGAAAGGTTCGAAGTTAAAGATGTGTAGAAATGGCGCGGTTTGTTTTAAATTTGTATAGCCTCCAGCGAGAAAGGCAAGTTTTTACCCGAACGGATTAGTAGGAAAGTTGAGGCAATAAGGCCTGCACACGTTTTTAAGTTCCTCATCGGTTTTATTTTTCTCTATTTCCCTCCTGGATCCCACAACCATGACGGTAAGTTATACTCTGTTTTTTGTTATAATCATGTAATTGATTTAAATGTTCTTACACTGGAAACCTGAGACTGCTTGCTTTAATAATAGGTTGATTTTAGCTTTTATTTGGAGACTTATTTAGTTGTAAAGGTTAGCTCCGGGTTGTAATGTTTTACTCTCGGTCATAGCAGACTTTTTTATTAGTGTGTCTTGTGTTCTGTATTTGCTTGTGGTTACGAGTATGACATGCTACTCCTTGCAATTTGTTTTTGATTTATGGTTTCAATTTCATGTGTGCGCTCTACATCGTTTTTTTTTTTTTTACTGTGGGTACGGTTTAAAGCCCTCTGTTGGCATAACACAGGTCGAGATACATGTATTTTTCCAAGAGCATCGGGTATTCATTGTCTACCCAATTGTGTTTACAGTAGTAGGAAGTGTCATTAGCTTGTACGTGTCAATTTTAGAGCCAACTTCGTGCTCCATATGTGCCGATTGTGAATTTGAGGCGCACGTACTCTCTCCCAAGGAGCCTAGAGTGGACCTCATGGCTTCCAAATGCAGGAGCCCCATGCACAAATTTGTATCATTTCAGTGAATATATGAAAACGGACTTGTTGCAATGCAGCCTATATACTAGCCTATACTAATATTTCTTCCAAACAGTTAATCAATACTAGAAATTAACAGATAGAGCTAGGGCTGGAGGTGGCAGACCCCGGGCTGTCTAAAGTAAAGAATTGTGTTCGGTCCTCCGTGATTACAGGTAGTTAATTTCAAGTACAGACAACAAGGCAAGACTTCTATCCTGATTCTAGGTAGTGCTGCTGAAATTCAAGTGTTCTCTGAACCTTGACAACAAGGCTGTCTGTGGTGTTCATTTTTCCTCAAGTTCTGTTCACTAAAACCATAATGAATTGTTTTCTCGTGACCTATGTTTGAATTGTTAGGCAGTAAGACCTAGTATTGCGCAGTTGTGAGACAATATTTTTATTCAAATAAAAGACAAGTACATGCTTCACTTGTTTCAGGTTTACTGCAAGTCTGATTCTGTTGAGATCATGTGGGTTACA
Source organism: Galaxias brevipinnis (assembly GCA_036023535.2). NCBI lineage: Eukaryota > Metazoa > Chordata > Actinopteri > Galaxiiformes > Galaxiidae > Galaxias > Galaxias brevipinnis. Next base: position 6,132 of record JAVQIZ010077445.1, read on the forward strand.
GGTTATGAACGAAAATAAGGCATTAAATCATGTGCTCAGATACTGGTCAAAGGAGCATCTAAAAGTGATGGGGCTAGACTTAGTAGGGAGAAGGGTTCATTAGAAAGACAGAGAGAGAGATGAAGGAGTGAAGGAAGGAATGCACAGTTATAGAGTTGCCTAATCTTAATCCGGGATCATCTCATCTGTGAAGTACCTCTGGCACTGTTTTCTTTTTTTCCTACTTTCTCGTCATGCTGTCATAACTGAAACTAGGTTATTCTTGGGAATGACTGGTGATGGATTGGTTAAAGCCTTTTCCTATGCGCTTATGGCAACTTCTTTCCGATCATTTAATTGTTCATTTAACAATATTTTGGTTTTGAGCAATATTAGCAGACAATGTTTTTAGGGGGTGTTAGCGCCAGTCAGTTAGTTTGCGCCTTCTTCCTGTAATTTATATATTTATATATATATATATATATATATATATATATATATATATATATATATATATGTAAATATAATATTAGTCTGACACTGTAACATTCAAAATGCTCCTCAAAACCCATCTATAAGCAAGCTTTCTCATTCTGATGCCTGGCATAATGTGTTTGCTGTATTATATATATTACCCTTGTAATGTTTATTGATGTCCTTTGCTTCAATTCCCATGTGTCCTATGTTTATTGTATCCGAAATTTTATATAGTGCTGTTTTCACTGTAATATATATATATATATATATATATATATATATATATATAAATACATATATATATATATATAGAGTATATAATGTATATTGTATGGTGACCTTGGGTGTCTAGAAAGGCACCTATAAATTAAATCTATTATTATTATTATTATTATTGTTATTATATTGCAGCCGCTAAAGGTTCCTGCCAGAGGTCCTTGTGAAAAGTGAGTTGCAGTAGTCCAGCCTTGAGGAAACAAAGGCATATACGAGTTTCTCAGCCACTGGAAGGTGGAGTTTAGAGATATCGTTGAGGTGGAAAAATTTGACTTTGCAGAGCTCCTTGATATGGTCATCAAAGTTCATGTTTGAGTCAAACTTGACACCCAGGTTTGAGATGATTTATTTTTGTCGTTTGGAATATCAGGTATGCCAAGATACAGTAGCCACCTCCATATCACAAACATATCTGTGGTTATAAAATAGAATACAAATAATGTTGCGGTTTTGTTTTTATAAACCTCACTTTGGACCAATATAGCAGAGACAGAGCCTCATGAAGGTTAGAAAACATGGGTTTAATAATGTGACAGATTATCTAGATCATTCACACAAATCAAATCCAATAGAAATAAACTATCTTTTGACTACTTTGTCAACTTTGCATGTAGATTTGTGTAGTTATTTTTTCATGTTTTTGATGATATCGCCTTCATGTATTGCTTGATTATGTATCAACTTGTAAGAAGGTCCTGCACTATCTGCATTTATTGCACATTTTAAATTATTAGCTATTGAACACATTTCACTTTTTTCATAATGGAACATCTCAAGCCCCCGCATCCAGACATGGAACATAGACTGAACATACTGTGGGGTCTTTATACTGTGACTCTTTTTAGCGGGGCTGTCTACAAGGGTTGAGATAACAACAGCAGATTGTCAGCTTTTTCTAATGGTCACTAACTGTTATCCATCAACCATTCAGAATTACATGCATCGTACACACTGATAAACAATTCTTGTTCTCTTTTTTCATATCCAACAAATGTTCTATTCAACATTAATGAATTAAAAACTTTTTAGTTTGAATCTTTTCCCACATACACTGCAACTGTAAGGTCAGTGTGAGTTCTCATGTGGCTTTTCAGATTAATCATTTGGTCAAATCCTTTAGAGCAGCCGCTGCACCTAAATGACCTTTCACCTGAGCAAACCGTCATGGAACCTGTCAGGTAGTCTTTATGATTAAAACGTTTTCCTCAGAGACTGCAGTGTTAAAGCCTTTCCCTAGAGTGAACCTTCGTGTGGATTAAAACGTTTTCCTCAGAGACTGCAGTGTTAAAGCCTTTACCTAGAGTGAACCTTCATGTGGATTTTTACACTACTCATCAGGCTAAACCCTCTAGAGCAGATGCTGCACTTAAATGGTTTCTCCTCAGTATGAACTGGCATGTGAAGTGTCAGGTAGTATTTACGATTAAAACTTTTTTTACAGACACTGCAACTGTAAGGCCATTCTTCAGTGTGGGTCCTCATGTGGCTTTTTAAATTAAACCTTTGGTTAAAACCTTTAGCACAGACGGTGCACTTAAATGGCTTTTCACCTGTATGAATTATCATGTGACGTGTCAGACCATTTTTATAATAGAATCTTTTTTCACAGAAACTGCAATTATATTGCCTCGCCCCTGTGTGAGTCAACATGTGGTAATCCAGACTACCCCTACGTGCAAACTCTTTAGAGCATAAACTGCACTTAAATGGTTTCTCCCCTGTATGATCTCTCATGTGAACGGTCAGCTGATGAGTTCTTTTGAATTCTTTCCCACAGACACTGCAACTGTAAGGATTCTCACCTGTGTGACTTCTCATGTGAACTGTAAGATGAGAATTTATTCTGAATCCTTCTTTACAGACACTGCAACTGTACGGTCTTTCCAAGGTGTGAATCCTCATATGTCTTTCCAAATGACTCTTTTGATTGAACCTTTTAGCGCAGATGCTGCACCTAAATGGTTTCTCCCCTGTATGAATTCTCATGTGATCTGTCAAATGACGGCTAAATTTGAATCCTTTCCCACAGACATTGCAGCTGAATGGTTTAGTACCAGTATGAGACACCATGTGAGATTTTAAACTACTCTTAACACTAAACGTTCTGGAGCAAACATGGCAATTATAGGGTTTGTCTCCTGCCGGAGTAAATTCACTGTCTGTACTCTCAGCTATAGAACAGTCTGATTCTGGTCCTCCACAGTCCTCTCCATCAGGTTCTGTTGAGGTAGTAGCTACAGGGTCTCCCTCTGTGTTGTCCATGCTCTGACATGGATCAAGGTGTGAGGACTGAGTTTGGTCTTTATCAGAGAGACTTCTAACACATGTAATAGTCTGCATGGAGTCTTTGGTATCAGTCTCTTCCCCCTTCAGATTTTGAAGCTGCTCTCCTTCCTGACTGGTCCAGAGTTCCTCCTGTTCCTCTTTAATCTGTGGGAGCTCTGGGTCCTCCTGGTCCAGACTGGGGCTCCTCTCCTGCTCACAGTGCTGCTGCTCAGGGGAATCCTCCTCCTTAATCTGTGGGGGTTCTGGGTCCTCCTGGTCCAGACTGGGGCTCCTCTCCTGCTCACAGGGCTGCTGATCAGGGGAAGCCACTTGTTTACACAAAGTGAACTTTTGGGGGTCTGGAGGAACAGGCAAACAGACATTCAACAGATTTTACACTAATTAGCAGATAGGGTAGGTCAGAAATATTACATAATCTCTGTCAAGATATAAGCAATACTCCGAACAGACAATAGCAACTTGTCTTCAAGTTAAAGGTTAGGGAAAATGTATGCCAATCTTTTAAATAAACACTTGTGTAGATAATAATCTACAATGGTTTCATATTTTTATTTTCAGTTCTAATTCTTCTCTAGCAATTCTGAGAGTTTCACTTATGTGTCCCCTTGAAGGCCAGAATTAATCAGCTACTAATGTAAAACATTCAGATCTAAAAACAATGCTAGGAAACAAAAGGAATGTTTTCTATGGCGCCTGCTGTTAAAAAACAGCAGTAATTTAATAGATTATGAAAGCAAATCTAAAGTAATTTTCCTGCTGAGCCTGCTGACTGACTGGCTCAAGAGTGCCCGCAGGAACAGAAAGGTAGAGAAAGTGTAGAGGAGGACACTAAAAATAAGTCCTGCTGACCGGGCTAGGGGTAATAGTGGAGGCAGGAGTAGAAGAGAAAGATGGAGCACCTGAGGACAAAAAAAGTATGTTTTTGCTGAGCGGGCTGTTTTAAAGCCTGCAGCCAGAGAAAATGGAGGATGGAGAACGTCAGGGATGAAGGTAAGCTTTCTGCAGTTTTTGGCATAAATAACGAAAAGACAGCAATGATATAGCTTAATGAAGCCTACGCTATTTAAAGGAAATGGGACTCCTCCAACAGTCCATCTTAATCGACAATATCAACTCTTCCGCTTCTTTGTGACCGCCCCCTACCGCCAGTAATCTGGAGCAACCCAAAACCCAGAGGAGACTCCTTTTTTGGAAATGTTGAGGGCTCAATTCAACAAAACATCCAGGAAAGAATGTCCACTTGGAAACCCCACAGACATATCTGATTTTAAATCAAATCCCTTCTAAATATTATGGATTATGGCATTTCAACATTTGAACTTACAAGAATAGCTAGATTTACGTATTTATTAATAGATTCAATGAAACATTTATTGATCGATGTCACTTTCCATCCTCCATACAAACCTGCTCTGTGCAACTTAATCTCCGGTTTGAGAACTGCATTCAATAGTTCACGCAGACGGGCATTTTCCTTCTTTGAAATGCGAACTTCCTCTTCGTACTCTGCTATTGTTCTCTCTACAACACCAAATATATCCGTGGCAGCCGCTGATAATCGCTCATTAATCAGCATGCTCAATTGCTGTGTTTTAGACATTGCGATACAATAAATAACCATGCAGTGACCAAAAGTCAAGAATACAACAAACATCGAATTACTACACAGCGAATAGCATACGCGTTTTGATGACGTCGCTAATAATGCAATAAAACTGTCCCGTTGCATAGCGTTCGTGTCGCGTAGCATTTTTGTCATTCAATATGCCAAAATATAGTAACCAACTCCATATCATAAATGTATCAGTGGTTATAAAATAAAAATAACGTTTTGCTTTGTTTTTATAAACTTCCCTTTGGACCAATCGCAGAGTCAGAGCACCCTAATATGAAGGTTTGAAAACATCGGTGTTATTGTGTATAAGATTATCTATATCATTAACACTAATCGAATCCAATAAAAATAAACGTTATGTTTTGACTACTTTGTATGTAGATTTGTCTAGTTATTGTTTCATGGTTTAATTATACGGCTTTTAATCACCCGTATTGCTTGATTATGTGGGGGAGACGGGGACAATTGTAACAAGGGGCAATTGTAACGCCTCAAATTGTACCAGGGCAATTTTAACACCTCAAATTTCACCAATCAGAAAGGAGACAGAAACATGAAACGTATTATGCACATGTTCTGTGTTGATCCCTCTCTGCCTGGAAGGACAAACTGATGATTCATACTAGTCAAAGTTTTTCTGCCATGATAAATTTTTGACCTGTGAAAGCAATTTTTTTCGTCTATAGTATTTTCCTCATACTGTCTTATCATTTAATGCATATTAATTTAAATCTCTCTAGTTTTGGTGACTATTCGGCGGTCTAACATTGATATGTTTGTCAAATATTAGCTACCTTTATTTCTAACTACCAGGGTATCATGTCATGGGTGGTGTGGTTGGGGGAAATTGTAACACTGTGTTAGTGTCTGGCTCTGTAACGACATCCAAATTGATATTGTTTGCTAATAATTTAAGTTATATTTTCTATTGTGTGGCACAGTCCAGTGGTTAAGTATTTTGCACAGATGGGAGCTAAAACTATTAAAGCAACTGAGACGTGCCCTGCATACCTCACTTCAAAAAAAAGAGCATGGAGGATGGAGCACTTAAGGGGCGATGGGAACCTTTTCGGCAGAAATTTTTTTTATTTGCAAACATGCAGAAATAAAGTAAGGAAAGACATCACACAGCTGGAGATGTTGTGGGCTAAATTCACCAAAAACATCCAGGAAAGAAGGTGCCCACTTGTAAACTCCAAAGACATATCTGGTCCCAAATCAAGTCATGATGGGGAGTTCCCCACAAGTCCTAACAACGTGTCACGCTAAGCGTCTTCTCCTTGCATAAAGGAATCGCTGATTGGTTGAGCAGGGAAGGAAGTAGGAAGCGAGGAGATTACCGTCATATTTTGGTTGGAAAAAACACACAGATAGCAATCAAAAAAACAATAGAGACATTTAAATAGCGACTTGTGAACAAGGTTGGCAAGTACAGACAAGTGTCCGGCTCCCCCTGCAAAAAAACGTACAAAAAAAAGGTCACTATCCGAAACGTTTCTTTCTCATGTTTCTGGGCAGCACGGTGGCTAAGTGGTTAACACTGTTGCCGCCGCCCCCTCACCCCGCCCTAAAGCTTGTGGTCACCACAGACCTTACTTCAAGCGTCAAACCAAAAAACCTCAGTGGTTCATGGTCCATGGTACAAACCCCAGCTGACCCAAGGGCCTTTCTGTGTGGAGTTTGCATGTTCTCCCCATGTTTGTGTGGATTTACACCAGGTGCTCCGGTTTCTTCCCACCATCAAAAAAAAAACATGCTCCATACTCCTATACTCCTACCTCTACAAAACCAAATATTTCCGTGATAGCCGCTGATAGTCGCACATTAACCAGCATTCTCAGTAACTGTGTTTTAGACATTGTGGCACTGTAAATTTGCAGCACTCAAGAACACAACAAACGCTCCTAGTCCGCCCATCAGCACCTGCTGCTGGGATGTGTAATGGATGGAGGCTACCAAAAACATCACCGTTTCTCTTGATAATTATGTGATGCATCGTCAGATGCAGAACATATTGTTAATGGAAAGTCATATTATTATTATTATTATTGTGATGCATCGTCAGATGCAGAACATATTGTTACCGGAAAGTCATATTATTATTATTATTATTGTGATGCATCGTCAGATGCAGAACATATTGTTACCGGAAAGTCATATTATTATTAGGCCTGTTTTTGGCGCCTTATCAACGCCCGTAGTTGTGATCCAATAGTATCCTTTCCGGTGCCCACATGTCTTGGGTATTGCAGTCCCTTGCGCTTACATACAGCTAAGTTATCGGTTCACGTGTTATATTTTTGAATTATTATTTTTATCGGTTTTTGGCCCCATTGAAATGAATGGCGATAGAGATTTCACGGGCATATACTACCATCTAGCGTTGATGTTATGTAGTTGCAAGTTTTTATGTTAAGCTATACTGACTGTTTTGGCTTGCAGCAATGACTGACTCCATCTGGTTAGTATGTGATTGCCTCGTAAGACGCAATACTGTTATCCTTAAGTTTTATAATTATTATTACCTAAATTACCTGCATTTCGCTTCCATTTAGAAGTTAGCAGCACCGCTCTGAGGTGAGTGTCACTGCTTCCAAAGTGAGAGCAGGCACTATGACTCGTAACGTTAAGTTTTCCTAATGCTATCGAATCAATCATA
>JAVQIZ010077451.1:0-10284 GCA_036023535.2 Galaxias brevipinnis
AGAGAAAGAGAGAGAGAGAGAGAGAGAGAGGAAGGGAGAGGGAGAGAGAGAATGAGAGATGGGGCAGAGAGAGAGGGGCAGAAACAGAGAGGGAGAGAGGAGAGAGAGAGGCGGGCAGAGAGAGAAAAAGAGGGAGATATATATATATAGAGAGAGAGAGAGAGTGGGAGAGAGAGCGAGAGCGAGGGAGTGGGAGAGAGAGAGAGAGCGAGAGAGAGCAGGAAAGAGAGAGAGGGGCACAGAAAAATAAAGAGATAGAACAAGAACGAGAAACAGAGCGAGAGAGAGACAGAGAGAGGTGTAAAAGTAAATTATGTGTATTTTGTAAATTAACTGAAATAAGCAGTTTAGGTTGTCTGTAGGTATTGACTGAATTGTGAGCATTGATAGTCCACAGCAGAAAATATTATTGCAAATGCATGGTGCTGTCATTGCTTCTCATTCCTCTTTTCATTTCTGTTTTTCACTATTTCATACACATTTCTTTCCTTCTATTTTCCTCATTGTGAGTGTGTGTGTCTCATTTCACTTAAAAAAAAAGACGTTAGTTTTCCTCTTAATCACACTCTTCCACTTGTCCTCTCTCAGTCGAAGAAAGCCCCATTCCATCTTACAGACAGGGCGCCATAGGGTACAGGACACGCAGCAGCGATCCTGTTGTTTTTCGGTTGACAGAGACACAGAGAAGGCATTGAGAGCTGCTCCAGACCGTGCTGGTCTGTGGTGTTATAGAATGTGTGTGACTCTGCCCCCTTTCGATTCCCAAAGATATAGACCTCTTAGAACACAGCAAAGTGGTCATTTAAGTCAAAGGAAACCAAATTAGTGGTCTGTGTTGTATAGTCACTTTTATTTTCCATTGCGCCATGCTAGTTCTATAATGTATATAGCATTTGAAACTCCGCTATCACTGACATAATAAGTTGCTTTGAAAACATTACAAATAGAGCCTATTGCATAATTGAAAACAATAATTTTCAAAACGTAATAAAAAGTTAATGCAGCTACAGACTCGTGGAAATCTAGATCTTTGCCTGCAGTCCTTATGCTGCAGCCTTGCACGACTGCAGCAGCTGACCCGCTGCGGCCCCATCTCTGACTTGGGCCTGGCGGCTACAGTGCTTCAACAGAATCACCCCTTTGTCTCCACAAATAATGTGCCTTTTTAATCCTTTTTTTTCCAAAGCAGTGAAAAAGAATAAAGGACAGGGGTTCATCGGTGGACAATACAGTTTAAAGGCTTTTAGATCTGTGGAGACTGGAACCCAAAAGCTTTAATTTTTGATTGGTGTCGATAAAAGTGCCATTCAAATCATCCTTAGTGTGTGTAGTAGCCAACAGCAAAATGTTTGAGTTAATGAAATCACTAAAACATTTACTAGACTATACTAGCTTTGCAATCTGCCTGTATTATGTACAAAGGACTACAACTTTTTTTGACACATAATTTGATAACATGGTGCATTCTGTAGGCCTATAAGCTATCTTATTTGAATGTTGTTCACTTTGACACGATTTGCAACATCCCTGTGACTCTGTGGGATCCTTACAAAAGTCCTTACATAGTCTAATAAGGCCGTGCAATTTCCTGTTTAATATTCAGTCTCTTCCGATAAACACGAAACAGGGAAACATAGTTAAGACGAAGCCATTAAAGTCAGAGGGAACTTATTCAAACAAACAAAGAAAAACTCTGAAATGATAACGAAGGTTTGGTAAAATGGAATGTCAGGCAGATGTCGATGCCTTTTAAAGAACACCACTAAATTGCTTTAGAATAATCCATGCTGGAAAACACTTTTCCAATAATTCAATGTCGGCCTATCTCTTATATAGCAACATCGTCACACTTTGTATAACAATAGAAATGAAGGTATGAGTTAATGTTAGCACTAAGTTAGGATGTGTGAATTAACTTTGGTCTCTACATGGAAAGAAATGGGATTCATTACCCTAACCTGAAAATAAAAACCTGTGTATATCCGACAATGATACATTCATACATATTTTGTGAGTAATGAGTTTCCTGCAGGCGGGCATGAGTCGCTGCCACTGTTGTATAGTAGGCCTATGCGCAGATAAGAGTTCTATATGCTTGTCACACATCGCCTTGGTAACACAACACAATTCTGGGCACAACCACTTACCAGTGCTGGGAAATCTACTTTGAAAGCATTGATTTGCAAGCTACCAATTACTTCACACTAGGCGATGTTGGTACCATTAATGGAGACTGATGAGGAAAGTCCATGTTCATGCAATCTACAGTCAGGTGCTTTTGCAGTTTTGTCAGCTCTGCCCACATCAACAGACTACTTTGCTGATTGCCACTCAGTCAGTCAAAAGTAATGAACAGTTTCCTGAAAAATCACAGTGGCTGCTGCTCCCAATTCTCACGTCACTGGATCTCACGTAAACATTCCTGGAGAGCTGAGGAACGACCTGGAGTAAACAGGAAAGGAGCAGGAGTTGTTTTTTACTTCTAAATTTAGCTTTATGTCTCACACTCTCAAATGCTAGGTGTAGTGCCATCCTTGGGTTAACATACTGTTTGAAATACTTTCACTCAGTACTTTTAAGGGGAATTGTTGATGTTGATTAAAACAATGCAATTAAACTCCCATATGAACATCCCATGAATACAAATTCTGAGTGCTGTAGGCTACTTTGGCACTGCAGTCGGTCTAAAGCAAAGGATTAAAGGGATTCTCCAGCTATATTTTCTAGTCAAGGGCCGTCAGTTCAACAACATGGCTTCAGGTGACCAACAAATTCTTTGTAAAGAGGCCTAGTTTATCAGTAAATTTTCCTTTAATGGAGTAGATTATTATTTGACCCCTACGCGCAACTGATCCATATGGAAATTCTTGTAACTTCCGCTGGCATGATCTTCAAACAGCTTCAGTAAATATAACTATCACAAGTAATGGTGTTTTCATTTGGTCAACAAAACACTCCTCCATCATTTGCATTGAAAGAGTGGGAAGGGCTCTGATTGAAAGGCAGAAGAAAACTGCGGATGTTTGCAGCGGAGGGCTGAGTGGACTGTGTGTCACTGTCACTGGTTCTCGTGCTTTTGCTTTGTCAACCACGTAATCCATGGTGCAGTTCCAAAAAATAAAATAAACGGACACAACTGAGTTCAGTTCACTTCCTTGGCAGCATCTATGAAACACCCAGCGGTGAGCTTATGCAAAATCCTCTTAAATGCCAAGTGTCAGAGTGTCATAGAATTCCAGTGGCCTTCATTGACTCTTCAGATATAGTACTTTAAATGAAAACACTCAATGAAACTTGTATCTTTAAAAAAAAAAAAGAAGAAAAGTCGTCAGTCTTGATAAACACAAAGAAATTGGCTGACAACCAGTGGCTTAATAAAGGCTGTTTTATACTGAAAGAGAAAACACACACAACACCCATCAAACTCTGCCTGTGGTGAGTTTTTCTGTGAATTGAGAACGCTTTCCATGGGTGTTGGATTTCCCAGACCACAGAACACTATGCATGGCTGCTATGGCCAGGGCACAAAGCTGTTGACAGCGGAAACACTGCCCGCGTCCCCAAAAGGTTTTCTTTTTCTTTTTAAAACTAGCCATTGCAGTCTACTGCAGGATGCACGCTGAAACGTAAAGCACCATAATACACGGGGATATCTTAGTATTAGGGTTAGGGGATTAGGGATGGGATCAAGGGTTGAAATTCAAAACTATTCTTGGATTTAAACTACTCCAATTCCCTCATACTCATTACACATTTAAGTCCAATAATTCCAGTGGACGGACGGACGGACGGACGGTCAGACAGACAGACAGAAGGCATCCCTACTCACACACAGACACCCTCACTGAGCATACACTCTGTCCACGCACACACACACACCCTAATACACACACTAACACACACGCACTAACACAGACACACTAGCACACTAACACACACACACACACACACTAGCACACACATACAGATACACTAACACACAAACTAGGACACACATGCAGACACACTAACACTCATACACACACACACACAGCGAGACACACTAACACACACACTAGCACACACATACAAACACACTAACACACACACTAACACACGCACTAGCACACACACACAGACACACTAACACAAACACTAGCACACACACACAAACACTCTAACCCACACACACACACACAGACACACTAACACACACACTAACACACACATACAGACACACTAACACACACAAGCACACACATACAGACACACTCACACACACACAGACACTTAACACACAAACACACAGACACACTTACACATACACTAGCACTCACAGACAAGCAGAGTGTTCTTCGATTTGATGTTTGAATTATAGGGTGTACCATAACTATATAAATGTGAGCCCTACCACACAGTTAATGTGAACTGCATTCATAGACAGATTCAGTGACCACCATACATCAATGCAGACACACACATCAGATTTGGAAAAGAGAATGAAAGTTTTTGTTACCACTTGAAGAGTATTATGGATGAAACAAGTTTTTGCTGTATTTATTGAGTAGAGGCACACAAAACATTGATTTAAAATGGTGACCATCCAACCAACAACCCAACCAAATGCGTTTTTTTTTCTTTTATTGAAAAAGCGTGCTCTCTTTTTAAACAACAGAAGTGTGTGCGTGCACTTCTGTGTGCGTGTGTGTGTGTGTGTGTGTGTTTGTGTGTCTTTGTGTGTGTGTGTGTGTGTGTGTGTGTGTGTGTGTGTGTGTGACAGCACTCTTTGTATAGCTGAAACGTTAGACTTGAAGATGACTCCCAGGGGTCGTGACCTCTGACCTCTAGACCCAAGTCATCACCTTAAAGGTCACACAGGGACAATTGTAATCGGCTGCATGGCTCGTTCCTCACGTTCCCTGGGCTTTAGGGATTCCCTCTGTACCAGGTATAACACACAGATGAATCATCCCTCACAGGAATTATAAAAAAGATTGTGTAAGAAGAAAGAAAATGAGGACGCAACACACAATAGACTATTTCTGTTTCATCCAGCAGACAATTTGGAGTGAGAAACATTTGTAATTTTTGATAACAAAAAGTAGATTTTTTGTTTTTAATAATTTACTAATCTGTACACATAGATTATGGATGCAGTGATCATGTATGCAGAGACATAATAGAAACATTTGGAGCTTCATTTCAGACGTTACGTAAAGGCTTTGAGAGTGCCTCTGTGTCCGGCCAGACTTAGCAACGTCTTGGCAGTGTCTTTACCGTGACATGTGTCCATGTCTGGGAGCACAACCCAAGAGGGAAAATTCTGTCTCATTGTTGCCTATAGGAGCAATAAATGAGTTCATAATCATGTCTCATTTGCGCTTGTTTGTTTCTGACTTCTTGCTCCTAAAGGCCTCGTAGGAGCAAAATAAGGAAAGTAAAGGAGAACTTGATTTTGAGACTACACTGTAAAAAATGTCAGTGGAATTGACAGTGAAATACTGTGAAATCACAATAGTAAAACACTGTAAATAGATACACAATGAAGCAGTGTTTAATTTACAGTAATATGTTGTGTAACACTGAACCAAACACAGCTGTTTAATTTAAAATAAAAATATGTCAAAAGTATCATATTCCGAAGTATAATTTACAGATTACTGTATTTTAAACACAGAAACGCTGTAAAGCAATACAATACTGTTAAAATTACAGAACGCCAGTGTGTTAAAATAATATTTTATGTCAGTTAGATTTAGAACAGAAAGAAACCGTATTACATTTTACAAATGTATATGCTATTCATGTCAGATAGGAATACAATGAAAGTATTCTGAGAACTCCTTTACTGCTCAGTTTAAGACAAATATGAGACTACATGTCACTATTTCTCTCGAGGAGATTTTGAGAGGGGAGAGACAAAGTTTCAAAGTGTCACAAATGTCTCATCTGTGTTTCGGAGAAAAAAGAGCCACTGCTGAGATTTCATTTTTGGATTTTGCTTTCCTATAGCAATGGTCTGTTTCATTCGGCGCTCGTCCTTCCCCCTGGTCTGTCATATGTTGAGACCGAGATGAGAAGATTAACCTTTCAGTTTGTATGACTCACCAACGGGTGGTGACTAAAACTCTAAGACTTTGTTGCTGTGGTGATGGCCTGTCTATTCACTGCAGTTTCACTAACCCTATATTTTCACTGTAGTTTCATGAACCCTATATTTTCACTGCAGTTTCACTAACCCTGACGTTTTACTGCAATTTCACTAACCCTGTCGTTTTACTGCAGTTTCACTAACCTTGTCTTTTTAGCTTGCTATTCAATCAGTTTTCATACAACTCTTGATGGCGAGGTAAATCTATAATGAGTTTCAGAATTAATGTCCGATTCTGAACACGGTTTAAACTTTAATTGAATCCGATGCTGTCAAATCTTTAGGTTATCGATGTGTTTACAGTATATCTCATATATTAATGACTTATTGAATTATCTCAACAATTAATGAAAACAGGTTTTCTGTTCTCACAAGGATCCAGGCCTACAGTTTGAACAGGCACTTTCCAAGCCTCCTAGTTTTCATCCACTTGTATTCAAAAGGAAATTCTCTTTACTTTCAAAGACAAAATGTATGGCTGGAATACAACCGAATTTCCTTGGAAAAACAGTCACGGAGAAAAGACAAATTACGGGTGTGGAGTGCTTTCAGGATACCTTGAGGGCCTGATACCGCTTCGGGTGATCAGTCAAGCTATGTTAGGCGTAACATATGACCCTAGAGAGTCTTACAGACTATATTTAGACCCTGAGTGTAAAAAAACACAGAAGTAAATAACAGACCCATGGAACGTATCCCACTGAGTGTTAAGTGTTTCAGTGTGTGTGTGTGTGTGTGTGTGTGTGTGTGTGTGTGTGTGTGTGTGTGTGCGAGACTCATTATGTCTATTTGTCAGTGTGTGTGTGTGTGTGTGTGTGTGTGTGTGTATTTGTGTATATATATGTGTGTGTTTTGCGTATGGATCATTGTCTATTTGTCAGTGTGTGTGTGTGTGTGTGTGTGTGAGAATCATTACGTCTATTTGTCAGTGTGTGCAGTGTGTGTACGTCGGAGTCTGGCTTCCTGTTTCAGCCTCTAGTAGAGACGCTGTGTGCTGACATCACAATGGTCCATTGTCTCTGGTCCACGGTTTCCTGGCGGGTCAGAATTCACGGAAACCGAGGTGCAGTCCAAACAAAATCCTTAGGGGTCAGCTTCTTTAGGGCACTCCTCAAGGCATCCTCAGATACATCATCCTCTTCACTACAGACACGGAGACCCACAAACGCACCCACACCTTTCCTGGATTAGTTCAAATCTTCATGAGGAAAATAATAATTTATTTGGTAAATTATTATTAAACCCCATTAAACAAGTGTTGTTTGACTTATACATACCAGTTATTTTTATACATTATTTATTATTTATCATTGGTTCAGGAATTAAACACACACAAATTCCCAGCCATGTGTGCCGATGGTAGCCGTGGTAGCCGCATACCGAGGCACTGCTGACACAGCAGGGAAATCCCATGGACATGGATCTGATCAGACAGGGAACATGGAACGTAGCCACAGCACTCTCTCCCCTCAAATACACACACACACACACACACACACACACTTGTAGATGTGTGGACACACACACACTACACACTCTGTCATCTAATACTCAACCCCCCCTCCACACACACACGCACACTTGAAGACGTGTGTACACACATATACACACACACACGCACACTAGTAGATGTGTGGACACACACACACTACACACTCTCTCATCTCTAACACTCAACCCCCCCCCACACACACACACACACACGCACACTTGAAGATGTGTGTACACACACATACACACACACAAACACACACACACTCTCTCTTGCAAGTGTGAGAGTATGCTAACGTGCAGACACAGAGAAATACATAGACGATTTTGACGGTCACCTCCTTGTAAGCCTCCAAGCGGAACATCTGGGTTTCATAAGATCCCAGACTCCAGTCCTGCTGTTTTCCTAGTGTACCTCAAATAGCCCAGCCTGGCAAGAAGGCCTTACGCCACTGTACCACAGCACCGCCTGACTGCTTCCCCAGACCTACAATCACATAAATATTTACCTTATGAACAGAGGAAATAATACACACGAACAATGGAAAACATGTTATGGATGACCTGTTTGCAAAGTTCTGTCGTTATTGAGCCTTTTGGGTTTTGATTTAAATGTTCCAAAATCGTTCCTTCGACAGTTCGAACGTTTGCAAAGACAGACCGGGTCACGTGTCGGTCACATTCAAGCTCCAGCAGAACTATTCTCGAAAAATCATAAATTCTGGAATTTCAAAGTGTCCGTGAACATTCCGTGCCAGTTGCCCTCTGTTGATCTTGGCCCCCACAACTTACGGACAAATATGTTCTCTATTTAGTTTGGCCGGCTTGAGTCTTGAGATGGTGGATGCAACATGATTCAAGCTCTATTTTCCTAACATCGAACGCACAACGATAACTCATCCTGACGAGGGGATGTGGTCTGTGGAGATGGTGACTGATGTGTTGGGTGGTCTACCGTGATCACTATGGGCACTGTTGGCAGTGGGCACAGTGAAATAGATTGCAACTAACCACAAAAAAACAGCACTGCAGCACCTAAAATAACTTGACATTAAGCTTGGTTTAGATTTATTGAGCTTTCATTAATCAACTAAATACAATCAATAGTTTTTGGATAATAAATAAAACATATATTATGCGACGAATCAGCACAAATGGCCTGCTTTCATGTTGACTTCTATTTGAAATGGATTGGCAATACTTCAAAGACTGTCTCTATACTGTCCACTGAATATGCAGTTACACCTGTGTATTTAACGAAGCAAACAAACAATAATGCTAGATTTCCCGGAGTGCCTTAAAAGAGTTAAAGGTTTCTTGGCAGTCAGCACAATCTGTGTGAAAGCCATTTCCTGAGGAGGAATCCTTTTTCTTTCTGCGAGTCTCCTCATCCTGTTTTCCTAGGCGTCCTTCCTCTATGCCTCCTTCTCTTTCTTTTTTTTCACTCTTTACTCCTCTGCTTCTTTCTGTTTATTTACACACCTATTGCACCTTTTCTTTGTCTGTTTGTTTGTTATTGTTATGTTGTCAAATGTGATTGGCTCCTATTGGGAATGTTTTATTTCTTCTTCCTCCGCACTGTCTTTCACAAAAAAAACATGCACATGGAAGCATACATGCACACAAATGTACACACACATGCACATGCACACACAAACACACACGTACACATACACAAACACACATAAACAAACACACAGGCACACACTTTGAAGCTGGAGCACAGATATGCAATAGTAATCAGTTCTGACATTTCCCGGACATGTGTGTGTGTGTGTGTGTTTGTGTGTTTGTGTGTGTGTGTGTGTGTGTGTGTGTACGTGTGTTTGTGTGTGATTGTGCATGTGTGTACGTAATGCTTCCATGTGTTTATGTGTGTAGGAATTGTGCCTCCATGTGTGTCTGTCTAAAGTTTGTGTGAATGTGGATATCTTTCTGTGTGTGTAAACATGAACATATTTGTGTGTTTGTATTTTTTTAATTGGCATTTTGTGTGAAGAACCTCCTGGTCTGTGAACTCGTTGGATCCCCTGAACTGACTTGTCTTGACCCTGATGGCTTTGGTGTGAGGAGGGCCCGTAGTTCCCAAGCTGCTTCTGTTTTCTCTGTCCCTGCCTTTCATCACTATAGCAAAGACCAGAATCACTTGGCGTATTATTCCAGAAAAATATAACACACATTGGTTTGGCGGGAGGAAAAACAAAAAAAAACAAAAAACAAAAAACAAAAAAAACCAACAACGTTGAATTTATCCTAACTTAGCATACTCAAAGGGAATACTCTTTGGTTTTTTTTTTTACTACAAATTATAGCGTTGTTTGGAGCAGATAATATTTAAACTGGCCAGAACATTAAAGCTCAGATTAGTTCAGTTGGCATTGGCTATGTTGCACCTATCAACAGATTGTGGTTACCAGCATGTGTCTCACACCATATTTACCAGAGCCTTTAATGCCAAGGTTGGTCAGGGACTTAATGTTTGTTTAGGGCTGAGATTTAAAACGCTCGCTTACACAGTGATTACTGCATACAGACATAAGTGGAAATGGAATCGATTAGGGGGGTAGTGGACTTTTAATTCGTCAAGGAGATATTTAATCAAAACACAGTAAAAAGGAAATCAGGAAATATCAGGAAAGCTATGTTACATTACAGATACGAGA
>JAVQIZ010077477.1:0-11400 GCA_036023535.2 Galaxias brevipinnis
AATAATTTTTATTTTTTTTTTTTTTTTTTTTTTTTTTTTTTTATTCCACACACCCTCATGGCCGCCCCCCCCCCCCCCCCCCCCCCCCCCCAAAGTTCACCTCTCTCTAGCCTTCATCCCTCACCCCCCAGTCCACCTCTCACTGCCCTCCCCCTCTCTTACCAGCCCTACTCTATATCCGTCTACCTCCTCATCTCTCTGTTCACACACTTCTCTGTTAGCACCTCTATCTGTAAACAAACATCATCTCTGTCAGCTCACCTCTTCTCTCTGTTAACCCACCTCTATCTGTTAACAAACATCATCTCTGTTAACTCACCACTATCTGTAAACAAACATCATCTCTGTTAACCCACCTCTATCTGTAAACAAACACCATCTCTGTTAACCCACCTCTATCTATAAACAAACATCATCTCTATTAACCCACCTCTATCTATAAACAAACATCATCTCTGTTAACCCACCTCTATCTGTAAACAAACATCATCTCTGTTAATCCACCTCTATCTATAAACAAACATCATCTCTGTTAACCCACCTCTATCTGTAAACAAACATCATCTCTGTTAATCCACCTCTATCTGTAAACAAACGTTAGCTCACCTCTCTCTTTGTTAGCTGAACTCTCTCTGTTAGCTCAACTCTCTATGTTAGCTTACCTCTCTCTGTTAGCTCAACTCTCTATGTTAACTCAACTCTCTCTGTTAACTCACCTCTCTCTGTTGGCTCAACTGTCTATGTTAGCTCACCTCTTTCTGTTAGCTCAACTCTCTATGTTAGCTCACCTCTCTCTGTTAGCTCACGTCTCTATGTTAGCTCACGTCTCTATGTTAGCTCACCTCTTTCTGTTAGCTCACCTCTCTCTGTTAGCTCACCTCTCTCTGTTAGCTCACCTCTCTATGTTAGCTCACCTCTCTCTGCTAGCACACGTTCTCTCTGCTAGCACACACTCTCTGCTAGCACACACTCTCTGCTAGCACACCTTCTCTCTATTGCCTGTCACAGGAGGTGGAATGTTCTTCTCAGTGTGATTCGTGTCTCTGAGTGTGAGGTTGAGCTGGACTGTGTGTGTGCCTGCTGCTCCTCACCCAAAGACACCTATCCCATCCAGAGGCCTATTTCTGTGGGAACCACCATTAAACCCCAGGTAGCTCCATAATGGCAAATACACTTGAAAATATTTCATTACAACCAAAATTACACAATACATTCTTCAATGTTTTCTCTACTTAATATGTAATCTATTACTTAAGATGTAATCTATTACTTAGTATTTTATAAGTATTAGGCAAACTTACATCTATGTGACAGCTCAAAAATGTACCATGTATGAAATCTTTTTACATAGTAAATAACAGTGGTTTTTACACACCTGAGAAAGACATTGACCTCGCTCATATAAAAGGGTAAATAAAGCTGTGGTCATTTTAGATTCAAACTACCATGAAAAGGAAACATTAAAATCTCATTTTATTTTCCTCTTTACCAACGGGTTCCTGGAACGGAGTGATCTATTTGAATGTGAATGACAGACCTTTGCTGCAGCTGACACTACCCAGCCGTAGAGGAGTGTGTATATATATATATATATATATATATACATAGCAGAATCTGAGAAGCAGGCAGATCCTGGATCGGCTTGGGTCACTTAAGGAAAATATAGCACACTATATCACACACCTATAGTAACACGCGACACACCCAGAGTGCAGGACCTGCCTGGTCAAACAAAGGTTCAATAGAAACCATAAAGAGGGAGATGTCTCCCTGTGTGCACGTGTCAATCCATACAACTGGATCCTTTCACATGGGGAACCAGAGCCAAAGCAAACCCAGCCAAACTAACGCTGACCTCAAACCCAGCCAAACTAACGCTGACCCCAAACACAGCCAAACTAACGCTGACCTCAAACCCAGCCAAACTAACGCTGACCTCAAACACAGCCAAACTAACGCAGTGCTGCAACACAGCCAAACTAACGCTGACCTCAAACACAGCCAAACTAACGCAGTGCTGCAACACAGCCAAACTTACTCAGAGCTACAACACAGTCAAACTAACGCTGTGCTACAACAGAGCCAAACTAACGCTGACCTCAAACACAGCCAAACTTACTCAGAGCTACAGTGCTACAACTAGAGCTGAACAGAACCGAATAGCCTAGGCTGTTAAGGCAAACAAAACAATTAATATGAAACAAGAGGAATTCCCAAAAATATGAGAATACAGCAAAGAGATATATTTGTAACTCCACAGTCCTTTCTGAAAGTACCCTATTGGGGCGTGATGTTAGTTGGTTGATAGGAATAGTTCACAGCCTGGTAATCACTTCCTCTACATACTGCAGGTGTTGCCCTGACAAAGCTTAAGATAGGCTATCTATCATGCATCTTGTCAGCAGAGACTATGGCCAAGACCATGAGGTTGAGGTTAAAGTCCATTTCACAAACTCTCAGTTCCAAGCCTAGACCTATCTCTAAGGCTGAATCCGTGTGTCTGTAGAGTGTCTGTATGTCTGCAGATTAAAAATGTGTCCCACACTCGCCTCAGCATTGTAAATAGAATGTTTCAGCTATGTTTCACAGCGGAAACTGTCTTCATTCTATCATCAACCACCAACTACTAGATTAGCTGAGCACCCGCATTTCCTTTCTGTAACTTCTGACATTATTAGAAATGTGTTAAAAAAGAATGTGCACGTTTGTTAAGTTGGCTTCCCTAGTTTTTCAGGGTCAGCCTACTGACAGCTCACTCAGTTTAACCCAAGCAGGATGACTTAATATATTATTTTGAAAGTGTGGGTAAACAATGTTTCTGAGAGAGAGAGAGGGAGGGAGTACATCAAGTTCAACATACATGTATTCAACAGCACCCATCTCACTTACTGTAAGTCTGATGGCACATAATACAGTCTAATCAAAGCCTATAGTCAGTAATTAAAGTTGTTCACTCTACAACTTTGTATATATTTAACAAGAAAGTGGTGAAAGATGCAGCTTTAAATCAGCCTTCCATTTCTTTTCATCATATATAAGATGTAGGACGCTATTAATACGGCATCATCATCATATATATGCTTAATACAAGGCCAGACTGTCCACTGCAACCAAAGTAACGGTGGACTTACCACGGCCTATTGCTGACTGCGTCGTCGCCTCTTGCTATCTGTTCCTGTCTGTTAAAGGCAATGCATTGCGTTCTGGCACCCGCAAACGCGAAAAGGGCAGTTTTTCGGCGAGGTTATCTGGGTTGTTTTAGGGATCAGAGGCTTTTTAAGCATATCTAGGCTAAGCTTGCATCTACATTTAACACAAGGATGATTCGCAACGATGGTTGTTTCTGTTGGGCAATAGAGTTAGGGTTAGCAACACAGGACTAGGAGATGGCAAACCATCTCACACACCCATTCTGCTAGCTAGCATTAGGTTAGGAGGGCTAGCGTAAATTTGCAATAACATAACGGAAATACGTTTGTCTCAACACTTTAGCAATGGACTGCTTTGTATTCTGCCCCTTTCTACAGCAATATCTGGGCCAAAATGGGAATTGTTAATACAAAATCAAGTGGTCCACCATGTCCCTTATACGTCCTATCACGAGTCGGCTTTGCAGCACACAATTCATTGCAGCAGGACACTCAAGGCTAACTAACGGCAGCCCATAACCGGTCCATTTACCTCGTAATCCTCGCTGGTATTTCCAATAGCACACTAGAAGTGTCATGTTTAGGTCATATTGAGATAAGTAACGTCCACGTTTGCTGCTGTCGTATCCATTGAGGTCAACTATCCGAAACGGTCGCTAGAGATGTCGATCGTTCTGGTCGCTGTCTTCGATGTGAGAGGCTTTGGTAAGTAAGGGAGGGAGGCGTTGTCGGCGGCTAGTGGCTGTCTAGAGCTTGTAAGTGCGCGACAAAGGGAGAAGGCACGCTATTTTACAATTATACTACGAGGATCAATTTAAGATACTAATTGCCCAAAACATGACTGTCTAATATGAATGATAAAACCACGTTTTTCAAAACTACATGCTTTTATTTTTTTTTTACACTCACAATGTTGTTGACAACTATTTTACGACCCCCCACCCGCTCGGGTGCAGCTGTTGTGGTTTGTTCACAGCTGTTCGACCTGACCACTGCTTTCCAAATTGCCGTGGGACTTTTTATTTTCAAACCCACGCGCGCAGAGGGAAAGCCTCATAAAATAATTGAACCCGTGCCCCATTGCCCCATGTCTTGTCAGACTAAAGGTTCCAGTTTGACCAGTAACTAAAATATTCCGTCAAGGCAACCAGATGTACTATGCAGCTGCATAAAATAATATTCAACTAATCATTATAATTGTTAACCTGTATTTACATGTATTGGAAAAATAAGTTACACCATGCGGGCTACACACGAGCCAGTGATCAAAGGTTTGGAGTTTTGAACGTTACAGAGAATAATGAAAAATACTAAATTCTCAAAACAAAAGACCAACAGAACAAGATAAAATAAGAGTGAAATGCAGTAACATAGGATCTGTTCCTAGCCGATTGTGCGTTTGCTGTCTTATTGAGACTCTAAACTGTATTCTGTACCATAAGAAAACCTGTCTGTTAGCTGTTGATACATTTCCCATATCTCAATGAGTGATGAAAACAAATCCGTACCAGTGAAACCAACCAGAATGAGGTAAGATAACTTCAGTTCTCTAAATAAAGCGTGATAGTGGGCCATGGCAGGTCTGAGGTGCAGGCACTAGTCGATTAGCAAGTACAATCTTGATTGGGAGAAGAGAGGGAGAGAAAGGGTGTAATGTGTACCATAATGTGGGACTAGCATGCCATGCTATAATAACATTGGTCCACCAGCATGTGTAGGCAGGTTTAACTGCGATAGGCAGACAGAGAGTGGTGTGCAAGATTAAATTAAAAACATGCATAACAATACAAAATACCCAGTTATACAAATAATATATCATTAATATTGTAACATCGCATACATTCTTTTCTAAGAACTTATACAACTTCTTGAAATCATTTATTATTTCTTTATTTTTTTTGTAAAATAATGTGACGATACAGTCTTTTAAAAATCTTTTGTTGTTAGGTTTAAGAAGCACATATGGTTAAGAACATAATTTACAACATACAAGGTTCCCTGGTTATCAAGTTCAAAGTAAAAAAAAATATAACAACGTAAATTAATGACTCTGAAAAAGCAAAATATGCACATGTTCATTCATATTCTAGATCTAAAACATGACTCATAAATTTGTAGAACAAAACGATAACGTTTATGAGACCATTGTAAAACAATAAAATAAAAAAACACAAAAAATATGGCCTTTTACGGATCCCTATTTGAACAAATTTTGCTGTTCAACAGCATCTAGTGGCAGATTATAGTAACTGCAGTGCCTCTGCTGCGAGAGGGATGGTTATTGCATAACATAATACAAGTCACATGACCACTATCACAGTGAGCAAAAACATTAATAAACAGCCATAAAAAACTACCAGCAAGAAGAAGAAGAAGTGGGAAAGCGGAAAGGTCGCACTGTAACTTATATTCAGTAACTACACCAGCAGCATACTATGTGGAACGTTTTTACTGACAAGTAACTTCAGATGCAAATATAATATCCCTAACTTAATCACTTTATATATTAACTCAACTACTGGCAAAGTCTGAAATGACACTGATGCATGATGTGATAATGATAAACTTAGAACACATATATTGTTAGAAAAGCAAACGTAAGTAGAAGGTAACGTTTAGGAATGCAACAATTAATCCGACAACGGTTTGTCCCAGCTAATATTGGCAATAACAAGCGAAGCAGCTATCACTCCAATACTGCCTTTTTGGCTAATGCAATAACTTGGTCTCCTCTTAAGCAGGTTTGTATGAATATGTAATATTTTCAGTACTCGAGTAATGTAAGTTTAAATAAAAAAGAAGTTGCTAATGGTACAAACTGTCAAATATTTAGCATTGGCCAAAAAAACAAATCGATGCATCCCCCCTAGTAATATTCATCACCCCAGCGATTCCTCTGAATCTGTCACCTGGTTTTCCAAATGGCAAAGTGAGAGTGCAACAAGAAGGAGGAACATCAATCAATTACCTTCTGTGCGTGTTTCTGAATCTGTTTGAACCAGGGCTTTTACTCTTTAAATGTGAATTGAGACTGTTTTAGAATGGCCGAATTTGGCAGTCATCTTGCCTGGGTAAAGTTTTTAAATACTCATCAGGATAAACGTCACATTTTTTGCAGGATATATTCCTGTTCTCTTTCACAAGCTTGTGTCCTGTTTCTATTATATGAAGCACGTAGATATCTTACAGGAAGCTACATTCCTGCTATGGCGTACCCTGGTATGATGGCTGACAGTTAGTTTGTTAGCATGGATGTTGATTTTACTTGCTTTTGTACTGCTGCCTCATTGGCCGCAAGTCTGTCTTTTGCAAAAGAGATTTGAATCTCAATGGCACTTATCTGGTTAAATAAAGAGTTAATGACAATAAAAGCAGGTGTCTATACACTAGGAGAACACCTGTGTCACCTCTACAGAGCTGTGTCTGTGGTTCTAATCCACAGGTTGCCATGGATACCACCCTGTCAGCTGCCAGCACTGACACACGTTGTAACCTGGGAACTATTGGAGGAGGAGCAGCCATTTCACTTTCATGACGTTAGGTTACAAAAACACAACACCTTACAGAAACACGCTGCAAATACAGACAACAAAACACATTACAGAAACTGTTACGGAAATCTGCCATTACAATCCTCCCTTTTGTCATTTAAACACGCTGCAAATAGAGGCAACACAAGGGAAATGTTTCCAGAGGACACCTAAAAGTGACACAGACAAAGGACCTCTGTTGTGTTTCTGTATTTGCAGTGTGTTTTTGTAATGTGTTGTTTTTGTATTTGCAGCGCGTTTCTGTAATGTGTTGTGTTGTCTGAATTTGCAGCGTGTTTTCTAAATGCAGCGCATGTGTTGTAAAATGGATGTAGACTTTTGTTTAATTTGCTTGTGTTTTGTCTATTTGCATGTGTTTTCTTAAGTTGCTGTGCGTTTGGCCTCTCAGGGCCACCGTAACGGACTATAGTGTGAAAAAAATAGCCATTACAATTTCATGAGGTTAGGCTACCTACTGCCCCTTCCTTTTCTTTGCTGTACTAAGCCTATGAAGAAGAAAACAAGAAGGGTCACTAGCATCATGAAATCATTCAAACCTCCTAGTCACTGGGCAACAATCCATGTTAAGCAACGGATTTGTGGCCCTGTGTCTGGCTTCTTTTAGGAGAATTATGGCCCTGAGTCTAGCTTCTTTTAGGAGAATTATGGCCCTGAGTCTAGCTTCTATTAGGAGAATTATGGCCCTGTGTCTAGGTTCTATTAGGAGAATTATGGCCCTTTATCCAACTTCTATTAGCAAAATTAAGGCCCTGTATCTAGCTTCTTTTAGGAGAATTATGGCCCCGTGTCTAGCTACTAATAGGAGAATTATGGCCCTGTGTCTAGTTTCTATTAGGAGAATTATGGCCCTGTGTCTAGCTTCTAATAGGAGAATTATGGCTCTGAGTCTAGCTTCTATTAGGAGAATTATGGCCCTGTATCTAGCTTCTATTAGCATAATTAAGGCGCTGAGCCCCTCTCTCATAGTTTACTCTTTAACATACAACTAACCACGGCTGAGTTCCAAATGTCAAAATATGCAGCCTTTGACTTGACTTTTGCTAGGAAGTTAGGAACATAAAAAGGAAAAAAAAGTGTCAAGGAAAGGAGGCATTGTGTGACCACTGGAACGCAGCCCTGGTATCCATGGAAACCCCTCGGAGACCAGGGCCTGTATAAATCAGGCCTCTCGGGGGATCTAGGGATGCAGATCCAGCATGGAGTTGACCTTTCAGACTGTATTGACTGAGACAGAAACTGGTCTCAGATCAGCCACGCCATGCTGAGAGGCTAGTGGGATACAAGCCTTGACTGATCTCTGCACAAATATTACATTTTTTTGTTTGAGTCTATACCCGTCAGACAAACCTCCACCTCTGTAAGACACACTGGCTCTTCACACCAACCTCACATTGCCTTTCTTAAAACCCGTCTACATTATACTTCAGAAAAATAATCAACCACCACTTTGTTTTGTAGGGGAATGGTCAACACGTCAGTGTCAACATAACTAACACAAGGCTTTGCATTATAAAACAAACTCTCACACGATTCCTAACTCAACACAGGAAGTGCATATTATTCCATGTCTGTCCTGGTGTGGCTACCATCACTGTGGTAAAGGCCTAGAAAGCATGGTAAGGTTTTACTCAGCGAGAGCCATCACAGTGCTAGCAGAGGATGCAGTAAGCTGATACGGTATCCAGCGGTTAAGGAATTGCCACATGATGCTAATCTAAATGCTGAGGTCCGCTGACGTATCAACGTGTTCCGACGTTAAGGAAGGTAGGAGAAACACCAGACGTGAATCACAGTGTGACTTCCTCTACGGGTCATGTGACCACTACTGTGGCAGGAAAGTCTAATTCTATGATAGGAGTCTCAGTCTACTATTCTAATTCTTTGATCAGAGTCCCAATCTACCATTCTAATTCAGTGATTGGAGTCCCAGTCTACTATTCTAATTCTATGATTAGAGTCCCAATATTCTAATTCTATGATTGGAGTCCCAGTTTACCAGCAGGTATCGATACAGAGGGTTTGTCACAGGCTACCGCGGAAGGATAGAAATATAAAAACCAGATCACAAACAAGACATCATGCTCACAAATCCACAAGCTACTCTGTTGCAAATCCTGTTGCTCTTGAAAATCATGCAACTGCCCTTAAGAGGTCTCATAACTCAAAGGACTCAACTTTGACTCCTTAAATATATTTTTTCACTTACACATTATATACATATACATGTTGACCATCTTTAGAGTAAAAAATAAAACTTTTTCATACTTAGAATAACTACTTTTGTTACGTAAAAATATATACATATACATATACTCTGGCTAAGGCCCAAGACAAGTGCAGCAAACACAGGCAAGTGGGCGGGGTTAAAGGGTTGTCAATCACAGTGACTAGTATCAACCTGACTATTGGGGGGACAGGAAAGCTCTTTAGACCGTGTGTGTGTGTGTGTGTGTGTGTGTGTGTGTGTGTGTGAGGTGCACCAATCACAGAGCATAATGCACACGCGTCCTTACAGCCATGCACAGCTCACACCTAGCAACATTCTGACGAGCTCCGTCATCATCATCATCATCATCATCACTGAACGACAGGAGGCTCTCTCTAGACTGACCCCCTACTTCAAACATGGCTAAAATATTCTAATGGCAAGCAGGTGCTTTTGCATACAGTTACATTTCCAAGCAGTTTGTCTCGAGTAAAGCAAGACTCCGTTGCACCAGAGTAGAAAGCGCAGCAGAAGGAAACAGTGACCCCTAGAGGTATATAGCAGTAGAGCAGGCACACAAGGCCAGCATGAAAAGAGCTGCAGTAAAGAGAAGCCCATCGGTGGGACTGACAATCACAACACCCAGGCTCCCACAGAGCAGGCTGCTCTGATTCACAGGAACTGTCTGTTCATTCCAAAAGAACGGTTTGCTGCTGGTTCCAGTTGAAAGACGAGAGATGTGAACGAAACAACGCTTCAGTTTCTTATCCAACGGAGAATAGACGCAGGCTTCACAAAGAACCAAGGGCCTAACGACCTTTGACCTTGGTCCATCAGAGATAGAACTCTGTTGGTTGCCACCGAGCAGCAAAGACCTGGAGGGGGTGTGGGAGGAAAGTACGCAGGACTCAAATCAAAATGAAACCAGTCTCTGAGAACCAGGATGGGAATGACAGAAACAAGATGAAAACAGAGAGAGGAGAGAAAAGTCCTGGTGTCCAGAGAATGGACCCGTGACTCTGTTTGTTTGTACACGGCCTTTTCAACAGGAGACGCTGCCAAGCCCAAAGCGTGGTCCCCAGCACAGCGGCAGCAGAGGTACAGTCACATATCCCCAGGAAAGGGAGGAGCTAATGCCAGACGCTCCGCCCACCTTCCTCCACCGGCAGAGTGCTCCGAAAGTGCCAGGATGTAGCTGATAGCCGCCCCCTCGTCCCCGTGGAAACAGGATGAGCATGAGCTCAATCACTCCTGTCCTCTTATTCAGTCGGGAGGTCATCCAACCTCTCCCCTCCTCCATCCTCCTCTCCTGAGCGGGTGAGCTCGGCAGTCAGCAAAGCAAAGCAGTGCCCATAGGAGCCTGGTAGCGCCCCCTGGTGTAAGGGAGGAGGACCTCCAGGGGGGTCAGAGGATGGATGGATGGATGTATGGATGGATGGAGGGAGGGAAAAGAGGAGAGGAGGATGGGGGTGTTGTCACTTGAGTCTGTCACAGCGGAAGGAGTCCTCCACGGAGGGGTCTGCCAGCATCAGCTCCCCCTCCAGCAGCCCCAGCCCCTCCAGAGCCAGGGGGTCCATGCGCAGCTGCTCGTCCAGGGAGAAGGGGTCCATCTCAAAGCCTGGCACGTGGGACAGGGCGCTGGCTATCTCCTTAGACAGGCCAGGGGGAGAGTCTCCTTGGGTGAAAGGGGAGGGAGACAGAGTCAGAAACACCAGACTGCTAGCTAACACAAGACTTTGCATTACAAAACAAACTTTGTAACGATTCCCAACCCCACACAGGAAAGTGCTAGCTGCATTCGAGTTAAGGAGAAGTCTATACATGATGTTTTAACGCCAGGTAAAATGTATCAATACAAGCTGTCTAGGTGTGTGAAAGTTGAAACATCAGTTTTGCGAGAAGAATAAATAAAAAATTGAACTGTTTTAACAAGCAGAGTAGAGATAAATACATGTATACTGTCCAGTACATCATTATGAGGTAGTAGAAGGATGCAGAGAGCAGTATGAGCAGGTCACTCAGTGAAGAGAGGGGACACTGTAGTCATAAAGGCTGACTCCTACTCACCAGTGAGGATGATGTTGGGGACGCCGTCTCCTCCGTAACCGTGGTGACGGTGGTCGTGGTTGTGGTTGTTGAGGAGCTGCTGTTCTCCTGAGGATTCCTCCAGGGAGCCGGGGCCTTGTCGCTGCGTCTCCTTCCCAGGGAAGGTGCCTCCCAGCAGGCCGTGCTGAGAGAGAGACTGGCCTTCCCCCTGGGGCTCCAGGCTCGACTAGAGGGTCGGGGGGGGGGGGTAAACACTTGTTAATGCAACAACAGGTCTGTCTCCGGAGCGCACGCAGGGAGGAGCTACGCTTACAGCACTTTAAATAACTACCATAGGGGTGTGAGGGCGGGGCCCGTGGGAGGAGCTACGCTTACAGCACTTTAAATAACTACCATAGGGGTGTGAGGGCGGGGCCCGTGGGAGGAGCTACGCTTACAGCACTTTAAA
>JAVQIZ010077540.1:0-12893 GCA_036023535.2 Galaxias brevipinnis
TGTGTGTGTGTGTGTGTGTGTGTGTGTGTGTGTGTGTGTGTGTGTGTGTGTGTGTGTGTGTGTGTGTGTGTGTGTGTGTGTGTGTGTGCGGTAACTGCCACCTTTCACACGTTGCAAGGCTCTGGTCGTATTTCATGGAACCCAGCAGTGACTTCCAGAGCCATGTGTTTGTGGTAACTGTCCTGCCAGTCGGCCGCTGCACGGCTCAGCAAATTAGATTTTTATGTTTCTGGAGGAGACCAATTTACAACGCCACCACGGGCCTGTTTTAGCCATCAGCGAGATGGCAAACTACCACACTGCCGCAGTGGTAGGACACAGCCAAGACCTAAAAGACGAATGTATCAAGTTCCGTTTAAATACACCGTTAATACGCGAGGAATTCCGTAATGCAGTAAATATGCAAAATTGTCTGCGTTGTAAGATTAATTATGGTGGATCATTGTCACTCTTATTTCAAGTTTAAGTCATGGTGGGAGGGATGGTCACTGCACTGCTTATTTAGATTTGTTGGGATTTTGTCTGAGCTTTTGACTGTTGACTTTGAGCCACGGCTTCAAACTTCGAATCCTCCTCCATTTGCCAATAAACAAGTTGTCCGATGAAGTTAAGAAACTCTCCTTTTTAGCAGTACATAGCCAAACAACAGAACACTAAAGTCACTGCACCCATGTTAGCCTGATTATTAGCTCTCCCATGACGCTCAAAAGCAGGTGTTAATAAACTGTGTGTCTTATATAGGAATAATAGATGGAACGCAGCAAAGAGATGCGATAAAAAGCCGGTTAATCCATCATGGCCGCCCCTGAGGAGGCGGTGAGGCGTCGGCAGCAGAACACTACATCAAGTTCTCTCTTTAGGGAGGATTGTGATTTATCCATGGCAACGCCCTTTGCACATTTCATTCTGCCACCTCTGGAGGTGTATCCCCCTAAACCCTGATCTCTGGACTCTGGGCCACTCTCACACTTTACCCCCCTAATGTCACCCAAATGGCACATTTTTAAATAAAGAAAACGATTACAAGAGAAAGTGAACAGACTTAACAAGCCTGGCTTTCTTCTTTTTTTCTTTTTTTTTTTTTTTTTACCAATGTGTGTTTTTAATGGGGGTTCTGGAAGGTCACGGGGTCACGTCATCTTGATGCTAGTCTCTTGTTTCACAGGACGGCCTGGTGACAGCGGTGGCCTGGCTCGTTCATCTGGGGTTATTGATGTTTGCCTGACCCCAGTGTGTTTCCTCTGCTTGTGTTGCAGGAGGAGGCCGGTGTTAAGCCTGAGGAGCCAAGTCCCCTCCGCAGAGCCGGCCCGAGCACAGAGGACCTCAGCGCCAACACTCCCAAACAGGTGAGACACCCCTCCTCCTCCTCCTCCTCCTCCCCCTCCCCTCCTCCTCTGAGGGGCCCCCAGGCTGGCTGAGGATCCCTCTAATCAAGCTGTTGTGTGTATTGTTAATGAGTGTGTGTGTGTGTGTGTGTGTGTGTGTGTGTGTGTGTTAGTTCAACACAAGCCAGTGTGTGTTTTGCTGTAAGGGTGTTGTTCTTCACATCTTTTAGGAGGTGGGCGGAGCATCTCAGAGCCAGGCTCCGCAGAAACCAATCCGCCGGAAGCTCCGCCCGGAAAGCCAGAGCCTTGAGGCCACACCCCCACCGACAGCTCCATTTGCTCCTCTCACCGCCAAGCCTGCTCAAAAGTCAGTCCCAAAAATATGAATTGTTTCATTACTTTACATTTTACGGTGTTAGAGACGATAATTTTTTTTTTTTAAATGGACCTCTTTCTGCTCTTTCTGGTTTGTTCCTTTGTGAAGTGGTGCTCAATGCTAGGCAAACAGCAGAGCCACACACCGTTGACTTGAATGATCTGCGAGAGGTCTTTAATGTGAATAGTTAACCCCCTGAACTTACAGACAGGGAGGCACAGGGAAACCCTATCTGATAGCTTGGCCAAATCGCGCGGTGTGTAAACATTGACACACCATGATGGCTCCAGCACATGTGGCCCGCGCTCCCGGGCCGCCTGGTTGGCTGACGGGGGGGCCCAATTGGCTCACTGAAGGAGAGGTTGAGGCGAGGCATGGCCAGTAGAAGAGCAGCATGGATAACTGGTGACAGGGAGCCACGGCTAGGCTGACGGATGGGGAGCCTGGCTGGGTCTTAGCCGTGATCCTAGAGGGCATCGTCATGACTACGCATAGCTGCTCTCAAACCAGTCAGTCGCTGGCCAATGTTAATGCATTTTGAATCCAAAACACACTTTTATGAAATGATGAGGATTGGCTCATGCACTCTGAAAATATTTGAACGGTGAAATATTATTTAAAAACCCTTTGAGGAGCACTTTCTGTATCCTATGTCACAGGTTGGAAACATCTAAAAGGTAGTCAAACACACTAAAGTCATGTGGTCAAGCTCACACATTTTCAGAGTTTAACTGCAGAGGATCTTTTGCCTCGGTTCTCCAGAACGCTGTAGGTAGGGCTGGTAGATACTGTTGAGGTGGACTGGAATGGGTTGAGTCATCGAAGTGGAAAGAACAAGTTGAGTAAACACGCGCACACACGTGCTCTGTAGCCCACGCCTGCTGTCTCCCTCCCTTTGCTCCAGACTGCTGTCCAGACAGAAGAGAGACATCCAGATGGCCATCCGCAAGAACAAGGAGACCAACGCCGTGCTGACACGCCTCAATAGTGAGCTGCAACAACAGCTCAAGGTCAGACCTCACACAAACTCTCACTCTCTCTCTCTCTTTCTGTCTGTTTCTCCCTTTTTCCTCTCTCTCTCTATGTCTCCGCTTTTTCCTTTCTCTCTGTATCCTCACTCTCCACCTTTTTTAGTTTTGTCTGTATGTCCCTTTCCACTCTCTTTCTGCTCTACCAAATTACATCCATTGAAAGCAACATTCAGGATGAAGTCAGTGGTTTGTGCAATACATTGTTTTGCCTTAGGGGTATATGTAGTGTGTGTGTGTGTGTGTGTTTGTGTATGTGTGTGTCCGTGTGTGTGTGTGTGTGTGTGTGTGTCTGTGTGTGTGTGTGTGTGTGTGTGTGTGTGTGTGTGTGCGCACGCGTGCATATTCGTGAGTAATGGACTAGAGTGGACTGCATTAGTGGCTCCCCTGATGGCTATTCTGTCGTTCACATCACCTCCCCTCCCCCTTCCATCCCCATAGGCTTTGGTGAAAGCAAGGCCGCCATGGCCCCCTTCACAGGACACAATGGAAGGACATGCATGACATACGTGACCCACTAGATACAAAACACCATATTAGGGCAAGGAACGTAGCAAAACAGACACCCACACACTTTTCATAGTTTTTATAGCATCACACTCCTAAAAGATACTGGTTATTTCACCTATGTGTTTAATCTATATCTATATGTCTATATGAAAGTGCATAAATGGCATGAGTGAATATTGTGGAATAGCTTTTTTGACTCACCTCGGGACAAACAGCACATTTCAGTCTGTTAGTTCCAGGAAGACAGTGGCTGGGAGCGTGTTGCCATGCTCCCTTTTCCCCTGGTGATCTGCCACGAGGAGCAGGCTGGTGTGCCTTCTGGCGCTGCTGCCACTCACAAACGCTCTTTATGGCGTGTCAACAGAGGTTCTATGTGGGGATTCTACCTGTTCTCGACCAAGTGCGACAACAAATGTTCTCCTTTTTCCCACTTGCCCCCCCTTCCCCTTTCCCCATTTGTCTTTTCTGTTTAAAGAGCTAAAAATGAGAGTTGAAATTGAAATGTAGCAACCACTAAGATGTTATCGTGAGCAAGAACAGAGACTCCTAGTTATGTTATCTTTAAGAGCAGCACATTGAATATAATTGGTCCCCCTCCTTCTCTACCTCCAACCCCTTCCTCTCAATTTGCTCACCCAATCGCTTGGAGATCTCCCCTGATGGAGGGGTCTCTGGTTGTTTGGATTGGGAATCTCCCTGTGACACACACACACACACACACACACACTCACACACACTCATCGTTCAGGAGCATATGCTGCATGCTTCCCATTCCCTCCTGGGTCCCGGTCCTCTTTTAGCGGCACCAGACTGCCGAGGAGACCCAGTACAGACAGCAGATCCTTGAAAGGAACACACACTCTTAAAGCCACACGTCTCACACACACACACACACACACACACACACACACACTAGTCTCCATGAATAAATTGTCTTCTCGAGTTGCTTGACGTCTGTTTCACTTCTCCGTCCGTATGTTTCGGTTTGTTCTCGATGGAATAGGTCATTGTTTACATGCTCTAATTAAACTCGTCCCTCGCACCATCCACTAGCTGGATAGAATGGGAATTGAAAAATGGCAATAGCTGCCTATTTTTAGATGCCATACCCTCTCAAAATGCCAGGATGCCTTTGGCATTCACAACTGTCTTCTTCAAAATAGAGCAGCCAACCAACTGGACGGTGATGGTTGCAGGAGCGGGAGCTTGGGGGAGGGGGTGGGAGGACATACAAAATGTCTCCCTGGGTGGAACATAATGTTTCAGAGGAAAATAAAATGTTGGGAATGTATCTCCAAATACAGTTGTTTAAGGGAATGTTATGTTTCATGATGCGTATGCTTTTTTTCTTTATCTTTGTGTATATTATTATTTAAATGAATGGAAGTGAGTCCATACAGGAACAGCATTTTTACCTGTTCCAAGCAGAGTAGTCATGGTGTTTTTCTTCTTCTGTTTCCCTTTGCTGCAGGAGGTGCACCAGGAGAGGATCACCTTGGAGTCTCAGCTGGAGGTCCTCCGCCCCCTGGCATCTGCCTGACCGGCCAACAGACTGACTCCAAGTACCAAGTCGTGTTTCCCCTCTCACCCCCCATATCATCACTTAACTAAACTGACACCTCGTCTGTAATGCTCGGATGTTTGCTCATGGTCTGTTGACCTACCGCTTTGGGGTTTGGATGTTCCATGCACGGAACACACACGAGGGGTGAGACCTGTAGAGAAAAGGGACGTCTTAAGTGATTATTATGTTGTGTTTTTGTTCTTCAATCTAAAATGCAGGTGCACAAATCTACTTGACCTAAACTTGGAAAGTAATATTTTCAGTCTTTTCAGTTTTAGTTGCATCTATTTTATTTTCAACCCCAAAAAAATACAGGCATTTAATATGAATTGTTAGGTATGCGGGTGCAAGTTATTTTACCATTAAGTGTGACATTTTATTTAAAATATTTCTTCTGTTTTATGAGTTGATTTAATTTGTAAGTTTGTGAATTGGTTAAGCGATTGGGATGCCTCTCCTCTACTCGGTCTGGACACAAATGAACACTTCCCTTGGACAAACAAGGAGGAACCATGTTAAAAAACTGTGTGCAAACAAGGTGTCTTCTCTTATTTTCCTGTGCATAAATGTTTGTTTGTTTGTTTGTGGAACCGCACGCAAGTGTTCTAGAATGTGTGCACAGCACATCGTTATGAAAAGCAAGTGATAGTAATCGAATGTAATATTTCAGCTGCACTTAAAAAACGACGCACAGGTTTGCATCAAATGTTTTTCTGTGGTAAATTCGGTGAGGTCCGTCATATATGGTCCATTCAGTCAAGTCAGTTCAAATGCAAGTCAAATGAAGGGTAAATTCAGATTATTCTTTTGTATTTTCGGCATGCGTACTGATCAAATAATGATTGACTGAAGCGTCACTTCAAGTTGTAGTAACTGTTGTTGATGCTAAACTGTAGCACTGGCACATTGGTGACCATGAAAAGGAGAGAGAATAATTTACTTATTTCTAAATAAGATTTTTTCTAATAACATTGTTCTGTATATTTATCCCAGCAACAAAACAGTATTGTCCTCCTAAAAAGCTGTTATGTCAGACTTATTTTGCAACTGACCATTGTCTAATTTTTTCTATATATGTTTGTTGTGTTTCCTCACGACTTAAAATATTTCCCCAACTTTACGCCACAATCAATATAATTTCAATGATGTGATAGAATTTATATTGAATCGTGGTTACATTAATCTCTTAACACAAAAGTGTAAAACAAAAAGAGCACAGAATGCTATGATGTTTGCAAAAGATAGATTTGAAAAAGAAGCAATGTCTGTATGCTCCCGTGTCTTCCACCTATGCAAACTCATGGTGCTAGTCTAGCTTGCTTTTTACCATATTTTTGATACATCCTTTTGTCATGTATAAGAAGAAAACAATATGATTGAATGTGGTGGATGTAGAATATGATTGTATTTAGTGATGCATGCTTGCTGGTTGGTTTGCCAAAATGTGATTAGGGTTTATTTTTTTGATTTAAGAAGTTTCTCTCTTTTATGTACAGGAACAGAGGGCTGGGAAAAAGAATCCAATTAATCAATCAATAAAGTTGATCTATTTTTATCCCCTTTGTGTTTGAGTGTTTATATTTGATATAATGAATTTGCAAAACCTTTTGGAGTACAGCAGGGGAGAACAACTTTTATACCGTTAAAATATCTTTCAATCCGTCTTATTGTTATACACTGCAATAGCATTTGGTGTCTACAAAGATTTTCAAGATGATGATGGAAAAACTGTTAATGATTAATGGTTTCTTTTAATAGCATCAATTAGCATTTATAATATCCAAGATCAAAGAGTGACGTCATGCACCTGCGTCATGAGCTACATCACCTTATTCAAACTCCTAACCGCCCGCCTTACATCCACACAAAGAATATCCGTACAATTTACATTCACAGTGCAGACCGGGCTAATAACATTAACCTCCAAGCAACCCTCAAACACACACACACACACACACTCACTCACTCTCTCTCTCACATACACACACACGGTTTTAATGCAGATGGATTCGAGATCACATGGTTGATCGTGTTTGCTCTTTTTTTTTTTTTTTGGGTGATGGGAAGCCAATCAGTAAACAGAATTCTTCTTGGGTTCAGTCACAGTTCAACCTGTATCTGGGAGCCTCAGCAGAACTTCTTACGGAAGCAACCGGAGACAACTCCTGTGTACCCCCAGCGGTTTAATCAGATCTAACACTCCAAAGCTTCTATGTCTGCCAGGCAAAAACACTGCGTGGAGGTTATACTGAGGGCAACATAAAAGCAAAATGTGAGTATTCCCCTTGCTTATACATTTGTACCTCTACATAGAACGGTGTCTATTCCACAAATCTGAATTAAGAATCCTGTGCCTACCTATCATACTGGTAATGACCTGCTTGGCTTCAGGCGTGGCAGGAGTCACAGTCGTAACCCTCTAACCCCTCCTGGCTCAGTTGCAGCACAGGGCAGCTGTGCTTTCCCTCACAGAGACACAACAAGCCATGGGTGAAGGAGAGCACCAGCAATGGCAGCATTCCCCGACCCTCATTCAGCGGTGGCCAAAAATACCCCCCCCTCGCTCCCCTCTCTCGCTCCCCCACCACTTGGCTTCTGCTCAGGCACTTTGGGCACTCTAGGGTTGCATTTTGGGACCTCTGAAATTGGAGGTGCTAAATACGTCTTCTTCATTCACAAACCACAGACTCTAAGGCCTCTATAAAGAGATGCTGAGTGTGATGGCTTACTTTATCTCACAGGATAGTGATAGAAAGCTCACATTAAGGTCGGTGTAGAATGGAGGATATGCTGTGATGTCAAACATAAACCTGCCTTTTCAGAGCGCCAAAGTAAGATTGGCCTGCAATAAACGTTTCGGCACAAAAAAAAAACAAACCTATACTCCCCCAGAAAAATGTCAACTCATTCTCAACCTAGTCTTAAATCCTAGACAAACCGTTAAGCCCCAGGTAGTGTTTAATTACAAAGGCCGTCTGAAATGTTGATCCCACCACTGACTGGATGAATGAAGGAGATGAATGAGGAAATTCAGTCAAAGAGACAGAAAGGAGATTCCTACAGACAGCGCACACACACACGCACACACACACACACCTTCACACACCTTCACACTCACTTGCACTCTCCCATAACCTTGGAACAGCATGCACGTGAATACCTGTACTCACAGTTGCCTTTTATCAATTCCACTCCCAGAGACCCATGCCGCCCAGGCAGTAACTATAGTATGAGATCTAATGGGGATTCATACACACTCACCACCTCAGACGCCCCTGGAGACAGCGACTGAACCTAATTGAACTATAAATACCACTTACTTCTGGTTTGGTTTGCATAGCATTGCAGCAGCTGTACAGGCCAGCCATGTGTCCCTGCTGCTAAATATATATGCTGCTTGCTTTTGATATAATTGCCATGTTGCCGTTCCATACAGAGTTGTCAACTGCCATGTGATTACTGAGTTATTATTTCCTTAGTCTACCTTGAGAGTCTGAGACGTGGGTTTTTGCAAACTAAAGTATCCAAGGAGTTGGTGACAATAGAAATAGAATGTGTTTATTGTCTGAATATCTGCGTTCAAACTAAGTTTTCAGATCAGATCTAGTTGAGACATGGTCTCTGTACTTTCCCATGGTGTCCATGTGATGCTAAAGATAACTATGAACCACTGTCCCTCTCAAGGCATCATCATTCTCCTTTAAATACATTTATAATCAAATCGGTCATGATCATTACCATCAGTTTAGTTTGTCAACCTCAGTTGGCCAATATGATCCCCACAATCTTTTGCATTGAAGGCCCACTGATTCACACAGAGTGTAGCTTTGGGACAGGGACAATGCAGCTAGGGTGCTCTGAGCGCGTGCCGTACCCTCCCGATAAATCGTATCACCACACAGGCTAAAGGTTAAAGGTCAAAGATTACCAGCTTTTGTCTGGTCAAGTTTGCCCTTTGTTCTTTTACGCCATTACTCAAAGATGACGACATGCGCCATCTCTCGCGCCTCTCCATTGTCTCCCATCGGGCTTTGCCATGGTTGCACTTCTACTGTGGACATTGGTTAGCCCCCACAGGAAGGGCTTAAGCTGTCACCTCTGCCGATTCCAGCGCCGTCAGCTGGGATTTAGTTAAGCACTCATTCAGCGAATGTGAATGAGGGTTGGTCTGGGCTGCTATGGGGCTTGTATACTGAGGTAGAAAGTGCAGATGAACCTAGCCAGGGCTATGACGAAACATCCCAGGAATCTTCAAAAGTGCCAGCGCTTCTAAAGAATGGCAATCATTGCGGTTGGCTGCATTTGTTTTATTTCGGTGATTTAGTAGTACAATCAGCCTAACTGAGCTGGAACATAGTAGCACCCTAATCCTCATTAGACTGGATATTTTTGATTCAATTTCTTTTTATTTAGAATAGCTATCCAAAAAAAACAAGAAAAACTACAACTGTCAGGGACAATTTAAAGTTGAACATTATTGGCCATTAAGGCTGTGCTTTTTTATTACATTTGTTTTTCCTATCATATGTTTCAGTGTCATATAGTCATTGCTGTAATCAGAATGTGCAGAACTGACTGCAGAATCAGTGCAACTCCCTTCTCTCTAGCCTTGAGTGCATGCAGCCTCAGCAGAGGTTGTGTTCCAGCTTTTGAGTCCGGATCCGGTACCGTGACTCCACCCCAGACTTTCCTAACATCTTTTTTTTAACCACCTCTACTTTTCAGCACTGAAAAACATACCACTGATACGCACAGGGCTGCCGCTGAGCAGAGAAACAACGAGGATCCTGGAGAGTGCTCTCTCTAACCGAGCGTATGCTGTTGCCTACCAGTGTTAGAGAGTGAAATGATGGGGGATCAACAGCTGAAATTGAGAGATTTGGATTAAGGGGGGTGAAAACAGTTTTTACTTTTTATTTCTTGGGTTAGTTTTTTCATTTTTATTTTGGATATATCATTAGGTCCATGCCAAAATGCCATTTGCAAAAAGAATCGTGGAACCTCAGTTTCTTTGCAGGCATTCCATCCCAAATGAAGAAGGTTTGATTTTCGAGGATCTATGCACTATCAACAATGTGGCTCTTTCTCGGACTTTGCGGCAGCTTTCGGACCTGGCAAAGCACGCCTGTTCGATATTCCAGGAGCTGGAGAATGATATACTGTGTACCAACCACCGGGTCCGTGGAATCCAGAATAAAATTGGCAAACTCCAGAATATTACTGCAGGGTTAGATCCCAAACAAGAAGCAGTGCGTAAGTACTCCCATTTAAACATTTTTGGAAATTAATTTGGCAGGTCTTTCGGGGAGGCATTGGTTATGATCATCACTGTAACATACGGGTCGAGGAGTAGTCACACTTTTACTGGGCTTTTTCATATGAAACTTTTACAAAGAGTAGTGTAGCCATTCTGACAACAAACAAGTCTACAATATGTTAATATTGTGTTATCATGCATATGTCTTCCGTTTATATGGTCTGGCAAAATTGAGGAGCTCATGCCGTGTGTTTTCATCTCATCCCGAGAGCTCTCCCTGCGCACTAGTTCCTTCGCGAAGGGGCGTGTTATTTGCGAATAGGGCACTGATGCATACTGCCAAGTTATGAGATGCAGAAGACATTGTGACAGTTACCTTGTAATAACATTATTTAAAACATTTTTTCTTTGTCAAAGATAAAGAAGAGTACTGATATTCCGGATAATTGTCAAAGCCTGCTTTCTGTTTATGGTTCAAAATGTTGTTGCTTATACAAAAAGCGGGCTTTATCAATATCATTATCAATTATATATTCTGGTAAAAGGCTGAGGTGGCTTGACAACTTCTGCTCGTGGAAAAGATGTACCTATAATGTGATGAATAAAACAGTCTAAAAGTTCATCCTTAGGCGATTCTCATGACTTTGTAGCTTAATTATCAGGTTGCTGTATAAAACAGCAGCTGGTATTTGTTTGTTATATGTCTATTGATTTTGGCCTATTTGAAAATGATAAAAATAACAAATCTATTTCATGATTCATTCAAAAAATATTGCATCGGTGAACCTCTGCTTTAGACATGGCAAAATAGGAACCGAAAAATCCGTTATTTTTAAATGGCTTTTTTACTCATCAACATTCCAATGCGGCAAGGGAGTCACCAACTATTACCCTGACACTAGCACAGCGTGTGGTCATAGCTGGGTTCTTTTAATCTCGCTGACCCCTGGAGTTACTCAGGGGTGATGTTTGATTGGTGTGTTTGTGTGTGTGTGTGTGTGTGTGTGTGTGTGTGTGTGTGTTTGTGTGTGAGAGAGAGAGAGAGAGAGAGCTAAGGGGGTGCTGAAGACAGAGTGTGTGTGCGTGTGTTTCTGTGTATATGCCCGTCCTTACATGCTGAAACATGCATGTGGGGCTTGTGTTCCTAAAGTCCAGGAAGCACTTGTGTGCACCCCCTAACTTAAGATGTTGTCCCCATACTAGTACCCCAGCAGCTTTGGCACAAACATGTCCTCACATGTCTCTCCAGCGTACCTTCTATGGTGGTCTGTGAATGGCGTGGTTTTTAAGACCCCTTAGTTTGCTTTGGTCAGGCTAGAGGCAAAAACCTCTGTTTTGATCCATTGGCAGAGTTTGTTTGGCTGAAGAAGGCCCTTGAAAGAACAGGATTCTTATATGTCCACATATTTCATTACAATCTTGAGAGTTTAATTTCACGCTGCATAAATTGTTTATCCAAGTTTTAAAAGGGTTATCAGGGTGAGACGGTCACTTAGAGACATTAGTGGTTTCTCCGGACAGGAATTGTTTAACACTATTTAAAAAAACTGTTTTTATTATTACAATGTGAAATGTAGTCCAGTTTCAAGTGCTACATTGTCTAAAAAAAGCAATGAAGTAATCATCAAAATTATTATTCTGTCTGTTTGTCCTCAGATTATTCTCAGATTACCCCTTGAATGCTGGAAAATGTTAAAGCCTAATTGCTCTTATTTTGTGCTTTTCATATTAATGTTCTCGGGGACACCCTCTAACAACAAGGCTCACTAATCTGAATGACAATCAGTGTAAATTGGAGCACACCCAAACATAGAAATGAAATACATAGAAGGGACATGTCTATTTAAATTATTATTGTGGCCATTTCGCTGGCCTTTTTGCCTTGCACTGCCTTATTTTCGATATTGTCTTCTTTAATTGTGTTGGTCTCTATTAGTTAGTTGTTGTCCTTATGTGAGCCTGCTGTGTCCTGACCAGAGTTGCCTCGGTTTAGCTCTGTGGAAAAAGATTTTTGGGAGAGGGTGTTAAGAAGTGGATGTGACCTGTCCAAACCATAACCATCCAGGAACAGCACCAGCCATGTCACAATATTGAATTGAGTCAGTCCTCGGTTAAGGTAATACAAATACTGTAGATTACTTACTTGTACAATTTGTTCTTTTTTGTTGTTATTTTTCTGTAAAAATCATGCTCTGGCCATTCAACTACCACTCAATTAGTTGTATTATCGGTGGTAGTGGTCTAATGCTACCAGTGCACTCACTCCATTCCCTAAAGGGGGCTATTTGTACTAGGGCATTTGTTCAGGCTGGCTATGGTGCCGACACAATTAGGTCAATGTGGTTTAATGGGAGACAAGCCTCCTCTTCTCCTTTCAATCCCCCAACCCCACCCACCCTCCTGCTCGCCCTCTCCATCCAACTGTCCGTCTGCGTTAAGAAAACATCTGTCTGTTCAATGATTCAGATTTGATGATTCTTCTCTTTCTTTGGGTCTGAGAAGAAATGCTGAAGCGATGCCAATATATAGGTGGTGTATGACGACGTTAATTGAAGGCTTTCCCGCCAGGGTCTTTCCTCTTTACATTAACCCTCTATGTCTCAAAACTACAAACACACGTACACACCGTCTCTCTCTCTCTCGCTCTCTCTCTCTCTCGCCCCCCCCCCTCTCACACACACACATACGTAACACACACAACACACCTACATAGCAGCGTCTTGAAACCCTCTGTGTTTAGAAAGTTATTATATGATACCCCATATGGAGGACTCTGTAGTATGAGAGAGAGAGAGAGAGAGAGAGAGAGAGAGAGAGAGAGAGAGAGAGAGAG
>JAVQIZ010077554.1:0-7500 GCA_036023535.2 Galaxias brevipinnis
GACTACAGACTATATCTATAGATTGTGTCCAGAACACGTACTGTAACGACTACAGACTATATCTATAGATTGTGTCCACCTACAGTCCATCTCTAAAGACTGACTAACAGGAAGGAGCAGAGCAGAATCTGTCTGAGTCTTTTCCCCTAATAAAGTCTGTTTAGACTGAAGGATTTTGTTTACATCCGAAC
Source organism: Galaxias brevipinnis (assembly GCA_036023535.2). NCBI lineage: Eukaryota > Metazoa > Chordata > Actinopteri > Galaxiiformes > Galaxiidae > Galaxias > Galaxias brevipinnis. The sequence goes on from JAVQIZ010077554.1 coordinate 192, forward strand.
ACTAAGCTTTATTGTGTATGCATATCTCTAGATTTAAATCCTGGTGGAGTATATATGTATATATCCTCTGTCTTTCTCAGAGCCCCATGCTGGCTTTAAGATCGCTTTCAACATGTTTGATGCAGACGCAAACCACATGATAGACAAGAGGGAGTTTTTAGTGGTGAGTCTCAGTACTGCACCCTGAGGGCAGACCTTTTTAGTCTTTTTGTATTTTTTTATAATCTCTTATTCTTTCTCTCTTATTTTCCTACTAATCACTGTTACTAATTACTCTCTCTTTCTATATTTATACTTCCATCTCTGTAATTTACTATCTAAATCTCTTTCAATATCTGTCTTTTTCTCTTCCTCTCCTCTGCCTCTCTCTCTTCTCTCTCTCTAGCTTCAGGAGATTTTCCGTAAGAAAAACGAGAAGAAGGGGAGAAAAGGAGATGTTGAAAAGTCTGCCCAACTGGTAAGAAAAGGACACAGTGGTCTGTGCGGCGTGTGTGTGATTGTGTGTGTGTGTGTGTGTGTGTGTGTGTGTGTGTGTCTGAGAAACATATAACTATTTGAATAGCGTTTGTGGTAGAAGGTGTAAAACTGACTGTAGAAGATTCTCCTCCCTCCTCCTCTACCTGTGGCTGTTCTCCAGCCTCTGCTCTCTAACTGAGGGGTTGACGTCAACGCTCCCTCATGTTACAGCAGGGCCCCAGCCACTGATCTGGAGTCTGTTTTAAGATGGTACAGGTTAGCGTCGGTGGTGAGAAGGCTGCTCTCTAGTCACTGTCCAAGGGAAGTGTCACCTTTAATAGTGAAGACAAATCATTGTTGGTGAAGATGAATTGTCAAAGGAACATACAACTTTTCAAACCCCCCGTGTTTTTTAGTGATGTATGGTCTCTAGCCTAAACACTGGGGTCTGATTGGTTAACATAAACAGTGGGATTTGATTGGCCGATAAGCGTGGTCCCAGGAGTCTGAAAACACCATTATAACTGCAGAGAGAGAGAGAGCCTCCACTGTGTGTGCAGGGCTGGGGGAAGGGACTGTGCTCACCTGAGGCTTCCTATAGAAAATTTGATTAAATCTTATTTTTTAGATTATGCTCAAATATGGATCACAGAGAACAAACGTCATGAATTGGACTAGCTTATCGTTCTATGTGTGTGTGTGTCATTGTTGCAACTGTCACTACTTATACCGTTGACAGTCCTAATCGTTTTAATCGTTCGTTTTAATACAGTGGAAAATCTTTTCGAATATTTGAAAATATTTTTTGGGGGTTTGTTTCATTTCACTTGCCATGTAGTGGAGAAGCTGCTAGCATGTTAATCCTCACTTAAACTTGAAGTGAAACCAAGCGCTCCTCCAGTGTGTGAAACCCTAAACACCCCTCTGTGTTTCTTCCTCAGGTCTGAGAGTTACTCTGACTCCCACTGTCTTAACCTCTACTGCCTCTGTGCTCTCCTGCATGGACTAACGTGACTCTCCCCTTCTGCTCCTCTTCCTCCCCTTCCTCCTCTTCCTCCTCCATTGGGAACGCATGCCCCTGCTCTCTCCGTCTATAGAGTATGCAGCTCTATGGATATCAGGTTGCCCCCGTCAACAGCGTATGTATACATCCTAACCCTGCCCCGGAAACCCAACCCCTAACACAAACCAAACCTACCTTAACTCATTGTACTGTTGTGTTTGTTATAAGGGTGGGTGAATGGATGGATCGAAGGGAATGGAGAAGTAGATGGACAGATAGAATACATAGAAAGATAAATACAGTAGAAAGAGGGAGAAAGAGATTGACGGATATGTGGGAAGATGGATGGATGGATGGATTTGTGAGGCTGGACGAGTGATTGATGGAAAGATGATGGTGTTGGCGGATGGCAGGGATGGAGGGATTGAGGAACGAAGGGGGGGGGGGGGGTAATTGGTTTGGGAGGTCAGGAGAGGTTAGCCCTGAGACTAACTACATCAGCCATTCATAGAGAGAGCTCACCCACCCATACCACTGATAAAGGCCTCATCTGGAGTATACTAGAAAATGCCAGACAGAGTCATTTGAGATAAACAAGCAGTGGCATCTCTCTTGTGTAACCGTAAGGCACAGTTCACAAATACCTGCATCAACAAACCACACACTACTTCAGACAGACATACTTGTGTGGTGAGTAATAACACCCACTTCAACACAGTAATCATCAGAGATAAATAACAAACCAATTCAACTATCGAAGACAAACAAATCCTATGTAAATGATCTTTTAATGTCAAACATATTTTAGTGTTTTAAATTGAGGATTTCTAGTTTTAGAAATTTTAGAAAGTTTTTTTAATGAACATGTACTATGTTTAATTCGCCCATTTCAACTTAATGAATGAATCAAACACTTGTAAAAAATGTTAGATTCAAACCCCTCTCCTCTCCTGTCCTACCCTATCGTCATGGTGACCGATGGCTGCTTGGCCCCTCCCACAGGTGCTAAAAAAAGACAGTCAGGAGTTTGTGGCGAGGAGTTACTGGGACGTTCTGAGACGGGGGGCAAGCCAGGCCCTCTTTTCAGATCTGGCAGAGGTACACATCTGTCCATCCCTCCATCACGCCATCCCCTCCCTCTATCGATCTCACTCATCCCTCCCTCCATTAGCCTCAGGATGAGGGACCCGATCAGTACAGCTGTTTAAAACCACAGCATCTTTAAAGTACAATACAATAGCCTCACCGTAACGACTGATATATAAGGTAAACATAATGTTCGCCAATGACCCAATGGTTGATCAGTAGTTCACTGGCATAGCAGAATGCAGAATGCTTCTTTTTCATTCCTCAGCTCGTTCGCCTTTAGCCATTCCTCCATCCTTCCACTTCTTTGTTACTCCATCCTTTCATCCCTTTATTTTCCCCATCCTTTTTCTATAAACAGTATAGAGTCCGCTCTCATTTCTCCTCACATGAACTAACCGTGTGTATCTGTAACTGTTGATCTCACACACATCTCTCTTCTTAAGCTCCACTTTGTTTTCGGTGTTCGGTGTGTGTTTGAATCTTGTTTTGTAAGAACACGTTATAAATATTTCATATTATACATGACATGTTTGCTTTTCTCCATCTCTGATGTGAGTTTCCCTGAGCCATTTCCTCTAGTCGTGTGCTGGTAGTGTGTGTGCCTGTGTCTGGGTATACCTGTTTTGATTTTAAAGTCAACTTTGTTGTGACAGTCTGTTTATCTAAAATATATTGTTGTATAAGATGGATGTTTTTGGTTTTACCCATAAAGTAGAACAATTATATATTTTTAAACTCAAGAAAAGTAATTGTTTTATCCACAAACTGTTTCAGTCCACAGTTCTTAACCGTTGTTTCCTTGTGTTAGCATCACATCATCATCTTAGCAGTTCAGCGCAATTAGTACTGCAGTGCCCCACATGTGTTAATATTTACCTGAGGCAGCCCAGACAGTCAAACTGAGTCTCAGTATTAAAGTCCCCCTCCAGTCATTTTATAAAACATTTAAAATATTCTGCTTAAACGTATAAATCACGTCTTATGTTTTCTGCAAAATACGTTCAATTACCTTGTTAAAATCCCCCAAAATGTAATCTTCTCCTTCTGTTTCATACACAATTCCTGAATGTGAGTCATCCCGCTCCCCTCTATTCGAATACCCAGAATACCCAGCCCCCTAAGGCTAATATTAATTATTATTTACTTTATTTACCAGATGGGTCCATTGAGAGACAGTTCTCCTTTACAATGACCACCTGGCTGAAAGGCTATCAGGCATAAAAACAAATAGCAGACCAAGCAAACAAAAACAAAAGTAAAGTTAAATTCGAGTTTGGATTGTATTTCATTCCAGGCACTAGCAGCTGCTAAGAGAAGCTAACTGTGACTTAGCCCCCAGAGGGCTAATATTAACGATAGAAGCTAACTTAGTTAGCCTTCAGGAGGCTAATATTGAAGCTATGAGAGGCTAATAGCAGGTGCTTTCAGAAGGCTAATACTAGGGCTAAGAGACACCAAAAGTGGGGTTAGCCTTCAGCAGGCTAATATTAAGGCTATGAGATGCTAATAGCAGGTTAGCCTTCAGCAGGCTAATATTAGCAACGGAAGCTTAGTGGTAATGAGAGAGGAATGGGGATTCTACATCCCAGCCTTTACCCACTGTGACAAAAGGGATGGTGGCAAGTCCAGTAAAACAAAAGGAAGGGGAAAGCGGATGAGGAAGGATGAAGTGTTGACATAGAATATAGTGGGTTCCAGACGGGGAGCGCGAGAGAACATGTAGCGGTATTAATAACCTCAAACACAAGAGGGGAAGGAATGTAGAAGAGTGAAGGATATGGGTGGTGTGGTCATTCAAGAGGATGAGTTAGTCACTGGTGTTATGGTCTGTAGTGGGAAGGGCTGACAGACTCACAGACTGACTGACTCACACAAAGAGACGGGAATGGAGCGATAAAGAGGAAGGTAAACACCGCTTTAAGCCATGTGTTTTAACAAAAGGGGCTGACTGACAGGCTAACTCCCATTAGAAAGATAGGGGGTAAAGATCCCCTCCCCTGATGTTTTCGTTTAAAAAGGAAGTGACAGCTTGTCTCACCCTAAGTGTATCCTAGTTAGGTTAGTATTACTCAGAGAGAGAGAGAGAAGGCAGGGGGCTAATCACTGTTATTTAACTGAGGCTTGAGATCAAAGGCCGGGCGGCCTTACACACACACACACACACACACACACACACACTCCAGGTGGCGTGTGGCTCATGCCCTCTAGGCATGGCGACCATTGCATCGTCAAGGTGATGAGTTCACACAAGCCTGGCAAGGGCTTCCGGGAAAACTAATGTGTTTGTCTGTGACATCATTTTTGGGGCGGGGGGGGGCTACATAGGGTAAAAATCATCTTTCAGAAGCAGTGAGGCACGAAGCACCACAGAAGATTATCTGAACAATACGTTTAGGATACATTGAGATACAGAAACCAATCACAGCAGATTAGGGGAGCAATGTGTTCAATAATGAAAGTGAGAAACCAAAAGCACCTTGGCAGCGTGGGCTCAGCATCCGGTTTCAGATCCCAGCGTATTGAGGAGATCTCCTCTTCGCGACGTCTCTGCCCTACCCTTCCTTTGTTTCTGTTTCCCTCATCACGGGACTATTTACACGGAACAGTTTCACACTACAACAACAGCATCTGTTAGGGCTGGAAGCGGATGGTTCTAGTATGTCAGAATGAACCACAACACTCTCCTCATGTCCCTTCTGTTATGTTCTTTCCATGTGAACCCCTCTGCTCTTGTGTTTGGCCTTTCTCTTCCTGTGGAATTGTGGGATTTGTAGGATTATAATCTTGAGGTAGAGAGGCACGTGGCATCGTGGTGCTGCTGATGATGAAACAGTGATTAAGGAATTGGCTTGAGCACTGAGAAGGACATCAGATATGTTTTCCTCCATCAGATTTATTTTTAACTCGGCATGGCCATGTTGGGGGTTTGGCAGGTGCATGGTGGGTAGAGAGAGCAGACTATTGGTGTGATTTGCTGTCAATCACCCTCTCTGCCCACCCTGGCCTTCGCAGGGTGTGTCATGATTGGTCGGATGTGGAAAGGCTTCCTCAAATAAACACCTTTTTCTGAATGCCAAACCAGGCACAGACACACACTCACACATAGTTTAAGGATGCATGCTCTCAAATATAAGAAAACATACGCAAATACACCTACACACGCAAAGACACACAGACACAATATATTCTTCTCTCTCTCTCTGAGAAGGATCAATAACTTGTGGATTACAAAGCCATACAAAACGCACACACATATAACAAATTCTCTTGAATAGGTTAAAATAACCTGGATCAATTCCTAACAACAGGACAAGTGGTAGTAAGAAAAAGGATGGGGTAAAGACAGTGGGCTATACAAGAGAGAGGCTGCTTTTGTAAAGCTGAGACTTGAGATTCTGAACCGTCAAAGGAAAAAGGTGGAATCGGCTCACATTCTAAGTGCATTTCTGTCGTCGGGATTTTATTTATGTTTCGTTTCATTGGGCTGTTTGTTGTTGTTTGTTTTTTCAATGTTGCAATGCGCAGAAATGCATGAGGATGTGGTGGCACCTACGTGTCTTTCTGTCTGTCTGTCTGACCATCTGTCTGTATATGCTGTCTGTCTGACTGTCTGTCTCTCTGTTTATGTATATATATATATGATTGGTCTGTCTGTCTGACTGTCTGTCTGTCACACTGTTGAGGCTACTGTGTGCACCCTTCACCAATCTGGGCTGGCAGGGGAGCACAGCTGATCTTCACACCATCCTGATAGACCTAACCAAGAAGTTCATCAGTACCTTATACCTTAGCGGGTTGTTTTTTTAGCGAATCTGTGGAAGGTACCCAGTAGGGGAAGCAGATCCAGCCACAGCCCAGTCTGCTGAGGGTGATGTCATCAATGTAAAAATGGTTGCCGCTTGTATCCCTCCTTGCCGATTGGTGGATTGACTGTTTGATTTACACATTGTTGTAGCTCTACTCGTATGCACGTTCTGGGCACGTGCAAAACCCACCGCTTCTCCTGACTGGCTGTCACTTGTGATGGTGGTGCGCCTCCTACTACTCCTCCAATCACAAAACTCGATTCACGTGATGCTGTCACTGATTTGTTGTCTCTGTTCCTGTGTCTCTCTGCTCCTGTCGTTTTGGCCAATCCCAGCGCGCGGATGAGAACATGATGATTGACACCACACTGCTGGTACACTTCTTTGGGAAGAAGGGGAAGGCGGAGCTTACGTTTGACGATTTCTACAGGTATCGCCATGGAAACCATACTGACATGAAAACGTAGTATTGTAGTAACCTAAGGTCTCAAGTGGCAACTATATCTTTTGCTTGTGTGATTATTCTTCCAGGTCACCATCCATCCTCAGATCGCACTCGCACTGATTCTTAGCCCTCACATCTCTCCACCTCCCCTTTTCTCGTCCTCCCTCTCTCTCTCCTGCTCTCCCCCTCGATCGGCCAGGTTCATGGACAACCTTCAGACGGAGGTGTTGGAGATTGAGTTCCTCACCTTTTCCAAAGGCATGACAACCATCAGCGAGGAGGACTTTGCCCGCATCCTTCTCAGGTAGATTTGCAATAATTTATATAACATAAGTGTATTTGTATTATTATTATATCACATGGTGTAAGAGACAAAGTACTTCCACAAACTAAAATGAAGTTGGTCAACTTGTTAATAAAAATTATTCAGATTCAAAGTCAAATGAAGCTCATAATCATGTCAGGGGGAACATTATTAAAATGGTTGATCAAGGTTATTCTGATGTGAAC
>JAVQIZ010077554.1:10000-13819 GCA_036023535.2 Galaxias brevipinnis
GACACTAAGACCTTGGAGCCAATCCAAAACTAAATTAAGACCTAGGAGCCAATCATATCATGGATGACTTCCACAGGACATGACGACCCAAGAGCCAATCACATCATGGATGACTTCTGTAGGGCACTGAGTCCTAGGAGCCAATCACATCATAAATGACCTTTGCGGGGCACTACGACATAAGAGCCTGTCACTCACCGGACACCATGTAGGGCATGGCTGATGTCACAATGCCTAGAACCACCAGCAGTTTAAAGGAACAGTGGCTAGATTTTGACTAGATCCATCCTGAAGCTTTAAGGAACTACGTGGTGATGGATGAGACTCTTGTCTCCTACTCTCTATAACCAGCACTCATTATGTTGTGTTGATCTTCCTAAAGGATACATAGTCATTGCTTTACATTGTTTTGTTTACTTATGTATTATCAACTAAGTTGAACTAAGAGTTAACTCCAAAATGGTGGCATGTCATCCCCAGTATTCCCATTACACAGCTGTTGTGTCGATTGGTTATGGAGCCTCTACACCCCCTCATTCCTCCTCCTCCCTTCCCCGCTACCTCCCTCACTGCTCTCTCCCATTCTTCCTCTAACCCCCCTATCCCTCCTTCTCATCTTCTCCCTCATCAGGGCTACAAGTCTGTGGAGAGGTTCACGTCCTTCCGGTCCTGTCTGAAGAAAGAGTTGGCTGGCAGATAAGTAGTGACAGATGAAACACAGACTGGGGGTTGTATTTCTATTTTAACCGTCTTCCTGTTTTCAGTCCATGTTAAGTTGTTGGCATGGATTGGCTTTCCTGACTATTCCTTGACTTAAAGGGGAATTTCACCCTACCTTTCCACTTAATATTTTGCTTAAAATGTTTATGATAGTACATATCTACCTTAAATAACAAAATAATCTCAAGCGAGAGGATTTAAGCATGTTGTTTTCATTTTTTTCAAATCTAGTTTGACCAGTCACAGTGGACCACAACACCTAGATAATTATATCACCACCCTTTAGGAAATGGGGCATGTCTAACAATTGGTTAACAGGCGTCAGGTTGTAAACAAACAGTTAGCTGTAACAGTAACGCACAGGTGGAACAGTAAGAGAACATGAAGGATCGACCCCTTGCTTGTTGTAGTCTTTTAGAAAAATAGTTGGAGGAGAGTGTCTATCTTAAAATGTATAGAACAATAGACACATTGTTGAAACATGCCAAATGGCCTTAAGAGGACAAACATATCTGTTCCCATGTAGATTTACACAGTGATCGTGATTCTTTACGGAATGCAAAACTGGAAAGGTACATACATATTTAGGATCTCAAATCCGAACAATACCATCTGTTACATCATTGATTGTGCTTTCTCAATATGGGCTTCATCAATGTTCGGAATATAGAACACCATTATGAAACTTATTTCACTTGTCCAGTTGTTTATAATAAGAGGAGAATAATTCATTTGTTGTTTTTGGGTGAAATTCCCCTTTAAAACCCTGCAGTGACAAGCCCACACATATATGTGTGTTTAAACTGACACTAATAGACAATTGGGCGCTTCTTACTTACAGCATTATAAATCAACTTTCCTGTGATACAGTTGCTCAACTCACGTATCATTGTTACTTACCATTCTTATTCTTACTTAAGTAATATTAGTCTTAGTCCAAACTGCTGGTGGTCCTTCCATTTTAACATGGCTCTCTGTTTTCGTGGTTACCAGGTGAACGGTGGTTGCCACGCCTCCTTCCTGTCTTGCTTCTGTTATGAGGCCAGCAAACACACCTGCCAGTGTGATAGGGGATTCACCAAGAAGTCGTAGAGGAGGGAAAAGGAGGAGTCGAGGAATGATGAAGAGAAATTATGCTGGAAGATTTAGGTTGATTTGAATGGCTGTCATGCCTGAACACTAAGCTCTCAAACTAATAGCATGCAGAGAAACTGCCATGGGGCAAACACAAATCTCATTGGCTTTGCTATGAGCTAAAATGGCTTATTTTCTCCCCACTTCCATGATAGGTCACTGGTTTGTTGTGCCTATAAGCTGCTAAACTTTTAAACTGGGAGACAATTCCTATAAAAACGCTTATAAATATTCAAATGTATTTCTAGGAAAAAAAAACTTTAAGAAGCTACTATGTAGGGGGTGTTTGTAAAATTATCTTGAGCTTGGAGTAATCGGCAGTTATACCAGCTGCTTAAATTAAAAACGGTTGTTCTGTTCACTTATATACAGGTGAGATGATATGTAATCAAATGCACTGTATGTTTGGATGGGATGTTTCCTTACAGCAATAAGACAAAACTATATGTTATGAAACCAGAGGGTGTACAAATGATCTAACGAGTGGAAAAAAATAGAGGTTCGAAATCGATTCTGTTAAATCCTTACCTTTTTACAGGTGTGATTATCGTTGCATGCCATGCCTGCTGTAAGAGTTATGCTATATTACATGCCTTGCCTTTTCCTTTCTGTAATACATAATTACTGTACCAAATAATTCATGTGTTTTCTGTCTTGTTTAACATCGGTACCAAACAATTGGTTTTCTTTCCACAATATCTCGATGTCAGTACCAAACCATACATTTTCTTTGGACCTATAGGCTTTTGTCCATGTGAGTAGACTTCCTCAAAATAGTGATGAAATCGTTATAGACTTTGATTTATACGCGAGTGTCATAACTTTGGCCTTCCTGAAATATAAGCAATTATATACAGCAGACTTTATTCCTTGCCCATTATCATTTCCCTACTTGTTATGCAAACAGACCATTTTTGTGCCTAGATTTTTTTCATTTTTTTTTAATGATTTTACGGAATGGAAATTGCAGGCTTGTTTGCATAAATAAAAATAATATCATGTTGGCCATAGGTGAACACGATTATTAAACCGGACATGCGCAGTAGACATGCATTGTAATTGGAGAAACGCGGGTATTTGGAGAGGCTAAGATGTTGGTCGTTCCTATTCTCAAACTACACAAAAAACGATTTCCAGTAACAATGTTGGGAAGTTGTGACAATGTTTAGAAAATAACGTTTTTTTCTGCTTCCTATGAGCATATGAAACGGCCATTGGTGAGTTAACCAGTCTAAAAGTAAGGTGAGGAATAGTTGGAGTTCGTTGGCTAGCCAAATCGGGCAGTTGTAGAATATTCAATGTATGGAATCTGAGTCACACGGGGGCCTCGTGTCTGCACGGGCAACCTTTGGAACCATTCGTGTTAACGCTGTATGGTTGTAACTGCACGGGTAACCTTTGTGCCAACATGTGACTCATGTGAATCAATATATGGAATCAGCAGGTCGTTTTAAAGATGCAGTTTGTAAGTTTGAATTTCTAGCAATAAATTACATTTTGATGGGTTTTTTTACGTTTATTACATATCTCCTGGAGGATATCATAAAACCAAATGCTCAGAGAGAGGGTGCGAGCGCCCTTGTTCCTGTATTCAGCTTTTAAAAAATCTAGGGACCGCCTATGCCCAACCAGTCAATCGTTAGGTAAAGCTGCCGGTGGAAAAACTAGTGTCACTATGCCTAAAGGTGTCTGACCATCCTAGATTGAATTTATGAACATACAGTAGCTGAACAATCAGCCGGCTAACGGTTACTTTTAATCAATATTCGTATAGGCCGAAGTTAGTAACTTTTTCTAGGGGTTTAAGATTACTAGCATAGTCCGTGCAAAACAAACGATGCGTTATATTATGGATATTATAGATACCCACCTCTCAAACGCGAAGTGTACATTGAGGTAACGCACCGTACTTTTACTGGGAGGGGTGAAGAAAACAATGCAGACACCAAAAGCATAAGCTATGCC
>JAVQIZ010077556.1:0-20444 GCA_036023535.2 Galaxias brevipinnis
TTACTTCTCTCTCCCAGACAGTGGCCCCTGTACCCCCCCCCCCTCCTCTCTCCCCCCCCCCCCCCCCCCACCCCCACCCCCCCACCCTATCTCTCTCTCTCTCTCTCTCTCTCTCTCTCTCACTCTCAGGTCAGCCCACAACGGGCCCATATCAAAACAATGAGCCCTCACAGACAAGCACACACACACACACACACACACACACACACACACCCCCCGATAGAGTGTCTTTTACACTTGGCTCTTTGTACTCTGTCTCCAAATACAAGTAATGCATGCTGGAATTCTGCAATTTCCTTTATTATCTGCAACAAGCCCAATGCTAGATGGCTAAACCAATAATCATTACCACTGAAAACAAACTTGGCATGAAAGGGCCATGGGAGAAAGAGAGAGAGAGAGAGAGAGAGAGAGAGAGAGAGAGAGAGAGAGAGATGAGAGAGAAAAGGAAAGATAGCGAGAGGGAGGGGGGGCAATATTGAAAGGTTTGTGCATGTGATTGATGCATGGCGTTTGTGTTTCTGTGTTAGTTTGAGCGAACACCGTGCGTTTCTGTGTGTGAACCTCGCGGCAGCAGAGAGCGGTGGCTGATGAGTCTAATGTTTCCTGCCGACACTTTCTCACAGTGGGGCCTATCGGAGCCAGCTGCCTGTTGATGACATAACTTCCTGCTCCAGCTGGAACGGCATGGTGACAGGAACATGTGTAGGCCTGCTTTTACACTGCCCACAACTGACAGTGGAACACTTCAAACATCTGCTCCGGGCCCAGGGCAATTAGAGGAGAACTACACTACCCACACCGATGCCTTCCTCACCTCGACCCAACACTTCTCTACCACCTAAACCCGCCTATCCCCTTCACACCTGTCACAGTTCCATGTAAAACATTGAAGACAGGAAAGCCCCACAGACTATACTCTACACCACCTTTGCAGTAACTTCTCAGGTCCACGGCGTATGCTGAGATGTGCGGCTGTGGGAATGCGCGGCTGTCTCCGTGTCTGAGAATGTGTGAGTTAGGAGCAACAGCGCGTCCATGTTTTGTCGTGAGCCCACTGTTGACATCAGTGCGAGAGGCCATCTGGCATGGCTGGAGTCCCACCGCTGGACTCCCACATGTGGGAAACACAATGAGCTGGCACGGGCCTCAGAGACCCGGAGAGACAGAGAGAGAGAGAGAGAGAGAGAGAGAGAGAGAGAGAGAGAGCGATGAGGGGTAGGGGGCGGCGGGGGCGGGGGTGGAGGGTGATGGCGGGAGGGCAGGTTGGAGGGAGTTGAAGGTCCCAGCTGTTGTGTGTGGAACAGAAGCCTGGGAAAGTCTGATGCTGTATTTCATGTTAAAGGCAAACACCTCCCCAGCTACATCAGGCCGACTTAGAGAGGCTCTTAAAACCCCGCGGGGAACAGGTGGAGAGAGGGAGACGCAGCCGAGGAGGGACGGTGCCGTGTGCCAGCGCTCTGCTCCACTGCCAGCAGGGCTATCTCACGCAATTGGTATGTGCTGGCTGCCTGAGTCTCTCTCAGCTACCTCGAGCGACGGGGAGAAAAACAGGACGGGGTTGTTTAGTGTTTCTCCCTCCGTATTTCAATCCAAGTGTGTGTGTGTGTGTGTCTACAGTGGTGCGGCAGTGTACGTTTGTATGACTTCCAGACGTACAAAAAGAGAAACTTAACTATTTGGTTTACTCTGGTGCAATGCGGTGGGAGGCAGCCTCTACACTGACTCCTAAATTTTCTGTAATGTGTTTTATTGAATGAAAACAAACAGGCCAAGTCCTCAATCTACTTTTCTTCATAACCTCTGAAATGAGACTTTATGATTCATACAAACAGCATCTCAGCAACACCAATAATCCCCGCAAATGAAATCGATTTCCCCTCTCGCTCTTCCAATTCTGATCACAGCTGGGTTCCCCATATGGCGTATTAATGGGGTTGAGCGCCCGGGGCCTGATCTAAGGCTGGGGAATTCTGGGCACAGCACAACATCAAATCCCACTGTAATTACCTCCATGCAAACACGGCGGCCCTCTCCACCACAATATGGGTTTGAATAAATGGGATTTGGGCGCATTGTTCCCCGATGCTAGAATTGATCTCCAAAATTGTTTGGTGCAATTTTCCCAGCGCGCCTAACGGAACTGATGAGACCCATGTGCACGCCATACCAATGACCTGTTGCCGCGTGCCCTGTCACATCGACCAACCCTTTCCGTAAAAAAAAAAGAGAGAAAGCTGACTTTTATGGTCAAATGAAGCCACACGCTTTCCGTGTACTTCTCTTGAATTACAATTACAGAGCGAGAAAGAGACAGATGCAAATACAACAGCGCAGTCACCCACTTAGCTCGCTCACTTGACATGAAATTCCTCGAATCGCAGATGAAACCGATTTTCTCCATGCAGATGGGTTAGCGATGGGTTTTCCCCAATTAGCTCGTGTTAGTATTTTGAGGCCGATGTTGGCACAGTAAACAAAATGCTGTCCTGTCACTATGTTGGTCAGCTAAACTAGATTAGACTGACGGACACTCGTCCATTGTCGGGGCGTGGGGGTTGTGGGGGTGTGGGGGGGGTGGCCTCGGGCCCCCGTGAGGGAGAGCCAGTGAAGAGGCAGATGAAGGGCAGGGTCAGACGAAGTGCTGTCTAAATGCCTGTCCTATCTCACAGCACCCAGGCCTCTCTCTCCCTGGCCAGCAGATGGGGGTGGTTATGCACCAGGAACACGGCCACAGATTCAGCCTGGCGTCGGCACACTGGAAAAGGACTCGAGCTCTCCCAGCATCAAACATGCTCGACTTAGAGTGTATTTTCATGATTTAAAGGACTTTTTCAGAGAGGGAACATTTTGGAAGATTGAGATAGACTCTCTCTCTTTGTGTGTGTGTGTGTGTGTGTGTGTGTGTGTGTGTGTGTGTCTGTGTTTACACGCATGTGCTTTAATAAACACATGCATGATTCACACATGCTAGGATGAACATGAACGAGTAACTGGCGTCTGTGTGTGTGTCTGTCCATCTACTTGGATGGTCTCAGGTGTGTGTGTGTGTGTGTGTGTGTGTGTGTGTGTGTGTATGGTATCTCCACCAGCCCCAGCCCTTGGGAACTCCATGATGATCTACTAGTCAGCCTGGCCTGAACTCCCCTTGTAAATTACTCACTAAACAGCCCTACCCTGGATTCTGCATGGGGGGTAGAAATCAATTATTTGACCCCCCTTTACATTTCACAGTCCATTTTCAGCATGCTGGGGCCAATTACACCCCGGCAGAAAGACTTCTCTTTATGGCGTTTCCCACGATGACCTCCATCTTGGTGAAGCCACGCGGCGCAACGCTAATGCGCCGAAGACTGGCACTTGTGCCACCAAGCAGCGTGCTAATGCACTGGTTACTCACACGTTAGCCACACCGCGCCGGCATACAGCGAGAGAGAGAGAGAGGGTGAGAAAAAGAGAGAGAAAGAGAGAGAGGGGGGGGGGGATACTACTCACCACCACACACGGCAGCACCTCACCGCTGAGGAGAGGTGATCCTCCCGTGTCCAGCCTGCCGAGCCAACGGGTGCCGCTGACGATTTGACAGCCCCTAATGAAAGCTGATTACCAGGAGGCATCTATTAATTTTCCCCCTAATCACGACAAAGAGAGTCTGTGGCTAACAGCTGTGAAATGGCAGCCGCCGCGCGGAAATGAGGCTCGGGGAGCAGGCCGGGGACGAGGGGTTAGCGCCCGCGCTGTCATTAAGTGCCCGCCATTGTGCGTGCTCGCTCTGAGCTTAGCTACAGGTAACTCAATAAGTGCAGACGGAGGCAGCTCGGCAGCGCTCTTTGTCAGGGGGGCTATCGCAGGGGATCCTCGGCAGCCTTGGGGAGAGAATGGCAGGAGATTGGTTTGCATGGCTCCGAGTGGAAGCGCTTATGATCCAGGTGAGAAGCTGACAGTAACAGGTTTAAGGCCCTGCCGCTTTATCTACTGAGAGGGAGGGATTTGTCATGGGCCCTGCTTTCTCCGCTAAGTAACTGCTAAGAATGGCCTGGACACTGTGGACACTTCAGTGATTATTAGACATGTTTGGGGACAAAGAAAGGGGTGAAAGTTCAACCGGTACATGCTGGGTAAAGTCTGGGAAGGGGAAAGGTTCATGTTGTGAGCCGTTACAAGCGGAGGCAAACCTAAAATGATGTCCACATAAGTGTGGGAAATGGAATAAATTGTAATGGCACCTGACATTCATTTGACATGAAGCAAACATGTGCATTGGATTCAGGGCAAGCAGGCAAATCTTAATAAAGTAGTCATATTTGTAAATGCTCATGCCTGTGTCAAATTAAAGTCCCTGTGTCGACGCTCCAGTCGTTTCTGAGTATCAACACACACACACACACACACACACACACACACACACGAAACCACTTCCCCTTCATCAACCATTTACGGATGGAGCTGCTTGTGTGGATTGGCAGAGCAGTGTTCCGGGGAGGTCCCCTCTCACATAAGCCTAAATGAACTGCCGGGGCTCCAGTGGCTAATGTGCTTTATAGGGCCCTGGGGAAGCTCCGGGGGGCAGGGTGATTATTGTGGCTGTCACAAGGTCTATGATCAAACAACACAGCCCACCACCCCGAGAAGCTGGCGCTCTGCTCGTAGGTCTTCGTCTTGTTGGCGACACACGCGCACACACAAATGGGCCCATGTGCGAACCAGCCCACGCACGCACACACATTCACACCCACTTATTAATGCCCAAGCATCACAGAGGCGTTGTAAGAGTGCGTGTGGGGGCGTTTAGGGGGGTGATTCCCCTCCCCCCCCCCGGCAAGCGCTGACAGGCCCAGTTACCTCCCATTATTGCCGTTAATTAGGGACCTGTGGCGTAAGTCTGATGAAAAGGCGTTTGAAGTTGTGATTTCTAGGTGTATCTAGGATGGTTAGGGGATTTGGTTTGGAGGAGAAAAACAATGAAAGGATAAAAAGCGGTGAGACTGTTCCCTATTTTGGAGGGGGCACGAGAGAAAGAATTGTGCTGGCGGTATCCATTGGTTATTTGAACTTTAAGGGTATTTGCCGTAGACAAAAGGAGCACCACATTAGTGTCTGATGGCTTGTGGTCTTGGCCTATTTTATATGTAGTCTGCTCACCCTACTCTCTGCTGAACAATTCTACTTAGAATTGATAGACTTTGAATAAAAATGTCAGACTGCCTGAGGATGAGACAATTACGCTCTTTCCACCCTCTCAAAGGTAGACTGAACCCTTTGAAACACAGGGAAAAATACAACGGTCAACTGAAATTGTTCTTAATAATAATTATTATGATTTTACAATAATACATTTTTATTTACTTATTTTTTATTAACACATGGGTTATAATGGATAATAAATAGGTTTAATCACTTTTCTATAACATTTTAAGGGACCATAATGTAAGATTTGGAATATGTGTTTGTCCAGCATTGTTTTATCACTCATAGGGATAGTACCAATAACGCAAAAAAGTGAAATATGTGCCTTGTGCATTTTCTCCAGTTTACCTCTGACAACACATCTACCCTATTTCACAAGTTGTTCTGGATTGCAGCCATTTGTGACATAGAAAATATAAGTAACTCCGGTAGTAACTAACTACGGCAGCAGCCAGGACAGTTCTCTAGCCGATAACATAACTCACCTAATTAATATTAATGAGCAATGGGAAAAAACTTGCGTTCACCACTGAAAACGGCATGTGAGTTGGAAGGGAAAAAAGAGGCACTTATTTTATTCGAATAATAAAAAATATAATATAATGTTTTTTGTGTTCAAATATGTATTTCAGTGTTACATAGCCACTAAGGAATCACATGAAAATGCATGATTGCCTACATTATGGGACCATTAAATTATACTAACTGGCAGAATTACAGAGGAAAAATATATTCTTAACAAATGTTCTTCCTAACTTAATCTCTGTGCTGGAGAGTGGCTGTACGCCAGCAATGAGTAACCGTTCAACTCAATTCTGCTCGTTCCTCGAGATTTCATTGACAAGACACAAGTCCTAAAGAACACTCAATTTGAAGGCCGCATGGAGTGGGAAGGAGTGCAGGAGCTGGCCTGTAATATGACAAACAGGGCAGAACATTTGGTTTTGCGTCATGTGAATGAGTCAGTCGAAATGGGCTGGCATGTTGAAGCAAACAGTCGTTTGAGTCTCTTCTGAGACCCTGGTGGGGCCCGTGATTCAATTAGAGGAGGCTCTTCAAGACGCAACAAACACATCTCCAAGGCTACGGAAGAGGTGGGAAGGAGGGACAGCGGACCACGATCACAGCTGGGTTTTTAGCTGAAAGCTCAATGCGGGCTGACAGGTGTGCCGCACTATACGTACCGTCACCTTCTGAACGCAGCTCAAATGTTTTGATGGCTGACAGGGGCGGCAGCTGCGCAAGCTTGACCACATGAAATTGAAAAACACCAGCTCTTATTACTGGCTCATTGTGACAGCATAAATTAGGCACGTGATTGTGTTGTGACAAAAAAAAATTGTCTAACCTGTCGGCATAGTTCTGAAAATAAATGACTATGTTTCAGTAATGACTTATTGCAATGGAAAACTACAAAGTATACACAGAAAATGTAATTACTATTCCACAACTTTCCTATTTTTGAGCAATTGGTCACTTTGTATTCTGAACTGTGAAACCCTTAATTCCCATTGAACAAGCTGTGCTTCTTGGCAAATTGATTCACGTGGCTGCAAACAGTGGCTAATGTCCATCCCTGGTAATGTTAGCCTTGCCTCATGAACCATTTCGCTCAAGTGCACAGTCAAAGGCTCTTAAGCCCCGTTTCCATGGGAGCCACACAGCTCCTTCTCCATCGAGTCATGCATTCATAGAAATCTGAGCATGCATTTAACTGTATTAATGAGATAATTACAATGGCATACATCCTGGCTGCCGCCGAACAATTGGACGAGGAGGTCTATTTACATAAGTTAATGACATGAAAGTCGGTAGGTAGACGATCAAGTGCCCCAGCTTATGGAGCGCAGTGAACCCCATGTCAGTCAAAACGCACACATTGAATTAAGGATGCCGTGCAGTGTTTCTCTCATGAGCTAACCTGGTACTCCTGCATGCATACAATGCAGATCTTCCTGCTTGTTAATTCCGGCCTCATTCTCCCAAATCTTAGGTGCCACATATGAGCGTATATTCACCCATTTGACGACTGCCTTAACGTGGCCGTCAACACAAAACACTGATGGAATGCACCGTGAGGCAGTATGTAAAGTTCCTTTTTGTTTTTGCTGTGGGCATCATGGGCGCTGCCGCTCGTGGAGCGGCTTTACGAGCATTGGGCCCCCCTGCCAGGTCCCCCAGAGCTAGCCTCTCTCATCTAGCCAAGCGCTCTCTCTCCTCCCCTGCTAAGTTCACAAAGTCCAATTTTCAGCTAATACGAAGGTCGCGACAGTGAGCGCGGAGGGCCTGGTAGGACATAATGGCTACGGGATTGTAAATATTGGTTTTAGGGAGACACAAATGGAGGGCGGGCGCGGGGAGAAATTTCCATAGAGTATGCGAGCGGCGCCACTGGAGGCCCCGGCGCGGCGGAATAGATTTTCCATTCTAGTGTGTCACATTAGATTTTCGGAGGTGCTCGGTGGCAGGTACACGTCATTAGTAACACTTTAGCGCGGTAATGAACCTTTTTATTTATCCGGTGCCCCTCTCATGAATGAATAAGGAGTTGCTCTCCAGCTGTGCCCAGCCAGGAGAGGCGACAGAGGAGGGAGAGAGAGGGGGACAGGCAGGGTGGAGGCTGCAGCAGGGGGGCTCCCAGCCCATATTGTATGGAAGGGGTGGAGGACCAGACGAGGGCTCTGGGGGAGAGGGTGGGGTGGGTCAGACCATCGTTACAACTCCACAGTCACACAGACCAAATAAGAAACACACACACACACACACACACACACACACCCCTCACCTCAGTTCCCTGGGGTGCGCATTTGACACTATTTACACACACATTTACACAGTGTGTGCTCTCTCCTCGTATGAGGCTGACAAGTATTTAGGCAGTACATTTGTGCGGGGAACTCTGGGCTCGACGCAGTGTAACCAAACTGTCCATTCACAGGCCACACGCTCTCATTGCTGTCACAATGGGCCCCTTCACGCGCGGGTCCATGACTCAAACACATGGTCGATTTGTTTCTCTTATAATCCCATTATCAAGTCCATTTGTAAACTTGTGTGGGCCTAATGCTCCAATCACAACCATTAAAACTAGCATGCAAAAACGGTGAAATCACTTAGCCTAATTACAGTTCTTCGTAAAAAAAAAAAAAAGAAAAAAGAATAAGCAGTGATTGAGAGGTTCCATGTAATTTTGGGTGATATGGTGGCTCTCGCATCCCATGCTCAACAATATATCTGTCTCTCTTCGTTTGTGTGGTTGCCTTTTTCCCCGTGCCGGAGCAGTGACAGTCTTTAACTGTAGTTTACCTTCATGGCTATCAATCACTTAAACTGTCATCGTCCCCCCCTCTGTAAGTGTGAGTTAGAGACCGTCTCCGTTCGGCTTGTAGATGGTCAATTTCCTCTACCACAGTTATCTTCTCCTGTTAACCTCGGCTTTAGCCCCACCGCTAACCTGGCCCAGCCCCCCTATTCCAGGAGCCCGGGGCAGCGAAGCGGTCGGAGTGGCGGTAAGCAGCGTGGTCCGGGCCCCAGTGTCACCCCCAGCGTCCTCACTGTTCGTTTCCCTTTCATCTCCAGTGTGAAATCGCTGCCGGTGCGGCGCTGACCCCTAGCATTAAAAGGTCAACTATTGAAATCTGATGTGTGCCTCAGTGGCTGAAGGCCTCCAACAGATGGAGGGAACGAGGGAGAAAAGAGGGTGGAGGATGGAAGGGTGGGGAGGTTTATAAGAACTCTGTCAAGATGTCACTGACTGAGAGTGGTCTGAACTTAACCAGACACGTTTATTGGACCTTTAGACAAAGCTTATCTTTTTTTATTCATAAAATGGTTTATAGACAGTATTTTCTACAGAAATGTACTTTAGAATTACATATTTTACTAACACTGTCTTTCATTTGCGTGTCTTATGCTAACTTATTCATAATGGTACAAGTGTACGAGTGTTTATAGTCCAGTACTTAAGTTACTTTTAGGTAAAATGTTTTCTCTCACTCCAACTCGGCAAATTGACAAGGATAGTCGGATAAGTTTCTTTTTGGCATATGTGTCTTGGACATATTTTTGCATTTAAAGTCAATTCTCCGCCTCAACTCAGTGTGGATCCTCCTCTATGAAGGCATTTATATGACATAAAACGTCAGAGAAGTCTGAGGGTCGTCTCATATTTCCCATCGGCTACACTTTCATCTCCCTCTCTGCTTCTGCAGAGGACCACCTCCAGCACCTCTGCCCAAATAAGGTGTTCTGCCTCCCGTCAATATCTCCCCCCCCCTCCCATTCTCTCTCTCTCTCTCTCTCTCTCTCTCTCTCTCTCTCTCTCTCTAAAGCAGATGCAGAAGTTCACAATCTCCCAAAACTTTGGATCTCAAACACAAGCATCTTTTATTCAAAGGGTGTCCGTAATCCCAAAAAAAGAGAGAAATAAATAGCATTTGTGGCGATGAGCGTCGAGCAGGGGGATAACGAAGGGAGAAGAGAGAAAGAAGTCTATTGCAGGAGCAGATAACCAGTAGATAGGATTCCTTAGATAAGGAGCCGTAATTTGGCTTTTAGAGATAGCTCCGGGGGCCGCTGTGCTGAGCTGCCGTGATGTACTGTGTGTACGGCACGGGGTGTTTTCTCTCCCCCCTCCTCCCCCCCCACCTCCAATTTTTTATCTTTCCTGTTGAAGAGCTTTTCATCTCCCATGATATTCCCTCTTTTTTATGTATTTCCCCCAGAAGGTGAGATCACAAACCCACAGAAGGCAGAGTGGCATGTTTTAAAGCGATGGACAAAATACAAATATTTGAAAATGTATTTCATGGTAATTATGTCAAGTTTCATGGCCCTGGCACAGTACTGAGGCGCAGCCTGGATGCCTTAATTTGTATAGAAATTGTAATCATTTGTTCATTTCAAGGTGAAAATTGCATTTTTTAATTTAAATTGTATCCTGCGTGATAGGCTATTATCTAGAAAAATTGTCTCTGTGTATGGGTGTCTATGCCCAGGCGTCACGCCTGTTAAGAGCCCACTTCTCTTGAGAAAGGGCTTATGTATGTATCTCCTGACTGAATGCACCCAGTTTGTTCTTCACTTAGGGCCGCCACTGTCTGCACTCATTTCCATTTTTGTTATTAATATTAATTAGTTTGAGAGCACAGCTTCGATTTGAAATGTAAATCGAGCAGGGCTTCACAGTGATTCTTATCTCCCTGCGATCTCTTAGATTTACAACTTCACTTGGCCCTTTTTGCTCCGCTTCCATCCTTTTCAAACTCCTTTAGGGAAGGTGTGCATTGATGTGAGAACGTGTGTGTGTGTGTGTGTGTGTACGTGTGTGTGTGCATGCCTTGGCGATATTGTCTTTGTGTGTGTGTGTGTGTGTGTGTGTGTGTGTGTTTGTGTGTGTGCATGCTAAGTAAAGGTTGATGAATAAAATGATACAAGTAAAATATATGTAGCATTTTAGATTCTTCATTCCGTCCAGAAGGACCTTTTCCATATCCACTCTGGCACCATAAGCTATATTATCCTATTTATTAATGGCAGCCCTTTTTCTTAGAAATCATTAATAACTGAACGGTGCAGCCATGAAATCCAAAGCACCCAAAGTGTCCCGAAAATACGATTTTCCCTCTATGCAAAGGACATTGTGAAGATGGAGATGTATGCGTCCCGGGCTGTCTGTGCGCGGATCCTTGGGGTGAGCAGCACAAAGCAGAGGCTCAGGTACACGGCGTATGCTGGCATAATTACAGGATTTTGGGGATTATTATACTGTAAGTGCTTTCATGGCGACAGCTGGGAGCTTTTCAGTAGTCGCGGTGACACATAATCTCGAAGAATAAAACCAAGACCCCCAAAGCATCCCTTAATCATTCCACAGCATGTACCTGCACACTGCCACTGAACCCTCTTCTGATAGAATTACCAAATTAGAATACTATTAACATATCGTATAGATCATCTGTAATTACCGAGTTAGAATGTGTATCCCCCACGCATTTAAATACAGAGCCGACTTGGAAGCTAATCCGTCGATATTTTTGGCCCATATTGTCTGGCACTTCTTCTCCATTTAATAGGGCCCAGCTGTCAGTATGAGTGAAGGCTCTGGCTGCCGGTTGAAAGGCCTCTACCTTCTCCCTCTGCACGGCTCCCCTCTAGCCGGGCCCCTCAATAGGAGGCTTTACATTAGAGCATGGCCAAGTTCAGGAGTGAGGCCTTAATGGGAGATCGAAATCGGAGGCTCTCCGCCACGGTTTCCCTTCTGGAAGTCTATATGGGGCTGAGGCTCGAACTCCGTGCCCGGCTCCCGAGTGACAGATAGGGGCCCCCTGGTCCCCACTGTCAGGCTCAGGAGCTCCCATTTCCATCCCTGTGATCTAAACAAACCCATTAGTGCCTGGACCGTCCACGGCGTGCCTGTGTGCACAGGAGCAGGACACGCAGGGCCTGGGCCCAGGAGGTGGCGGAACGGCCCCGTCTCTCACCCCCTTCAGCTAAGCCACCGTGGCACCCAGCCACCCTCAATGGATCCATACGTCCGTTTAGGGAGGTGGTGGTGGTGGTGGAAGGGGGTTGGAGGGGTGTCGTCCAGGACCCTCCGTGCCACTTTCTTTAAGGAAGAGGCGAGCGGAATCGGCTCTTGTGGGCTCCGTTCATCCCCGCGTCTCCTGAAGTCAATCAATTAGGGGATCAAAGGAGGGGAAGATTGGAGTGCCACAAAGCTTCTCCCACACACCGCTGGCTGAGCCTCTATTCGGGCTGGCCTGAGTGGCAGGAGCCCAGGGGAGGGCAACAACTGCAGGGCCCCCAGACCTCCAGGAGCAGGGGAGAGCAGAGGGGACAACCATGACACATGCCTGCGCTTGATCCTGGACAACCAGAACACACATTTTCCTAGAATATATAAGGGATAAGCTTGAGATGCAAGGACTAAAATGTCTGGTAACAATGCATGTTGTAGCACTGGGAGGATAGATGTCAACAGAGCCCAGATGTCACCTATTTAGAAGCAGTTCACACATTGCATACTTTGCCTCTTTCCGCTAAAATTGATTTTCTAATTGACAATATAACTTCCTCATTGATATGCTTCTGCAAGCCCCGGGAACTGCTTTTCATAAGTGGTTTCTAATTAACCATCGAATATGATTTTCATAACAATCAAATGAGGTGAGCAAAGAAATATAACAGTTAGTATTTGAATAAAGCTATCAAAAAGCAAAATTACATTTTTCATAAAATACAATTTAAGATATCTTGCAATTTCGTTCAGTATAACGTACTTTTTGTTTATTTCATGTTTATTTAATTTGTGATTTTATTAAACAGTTTTTGTTATTTTAATTACAATGCCTAAATGAAAGTTGTAGGTGTATTGTAAATAATAAAAAATATTCAATGCCGTACATTTTCTCTTTTTTTCTTTTTTGCATTTATGTAATCGAATGTTTGGAAGGGACATTACTCAAGAGTTAAAGTAAGAGTCATTTTAGATCTATTTATTTTAATGTATTGGCTATTTCAATCAATCACCAGACGTGTGTGTAATAGTTATGATTATTATGTAACAATTTTTCAGTACATGAGTAGTATGTAAAAGTAATTTTGCGGATGTCACAGTAATGGCTAATGTACTTCCAAGAACTCGATCATTTTAATGGTTGAAGAAATTATCTGGTGTAATTAATATCCAAACCCAACACCAAAATGTGTATTGCTTGATGCTTGATGCAATGTTTATTGCTGACTAAAGGCTATTATAATTTATTGAATGAAACATATGGAAGAATACTCATTCACTTTAGAGTTTATTTTAACTTAAAAAAAAAGGTGTTGTGTGTTGGAGCTACCACAGGAATTTATTAATCGTTAATCAAAAGTCTGCGGGCATTTTTAGCATGCAACACGTTGAGTGGTCATGGTAAAACGAGCCACGCTATTGGCCCGTAACCCACGGCAGCTGACAGTTCTTATTGCCACTCCAGAGGGTTCCTCTGCACTCGTAGCATTCCAGGGAGATTCACTGTGACTGTGTGCAATCCTTAACAGCGCCCATTCCAGAACATCGTGGGCCGCAGCCAGACAGACAGCCAGGCCGACAGACAAACCGTCAGGGGTGGAGGTGGAGGAGAGGAGATCGGACACTGGACAGAGTAAATCACTTCCTACAGCTGTGCTCAGCGGCAGTCCTATTCTCCAGCTCCACAAAGACAGCGAGCTACTAGATCTTTCTCAGGGTTCACAGACCCCTCGTCTCTCCTCATTGTGATAGTAGACTAGGGATGGAAACAGAGCTGCTCCATAGGCGCAGGGAATATTGGACCCAAACAAAGCATACCGATGCATACTCCCTTTCTCTCTTTCTCGCACACACACACAAAAACACTGTAGGCATATATATTGCTGGTATGAAATCTTGATTTATTTTCTCCAGTGCACTTAAACATGTGTTTAGAGTTTGCAGTAAGCTATTTTCAGAATTGAACTAAAAGTTGAAAACTCTAATATACATCAAGTATAATTAATCCAACTTTAGTGGTCAGCATTAAGTAAGAAGTTCATTTTAATTAGATATCGACACATGGCTTCATTTATATTTCTAAAATAAATACGGGTTAAGACAGAGTGAAACAAAGACGAGGGCCAAACGCTTGGTTCAGTTTTAGAGCTTTAATTGATAACAGTTACGCCAGTGTTACAAGAAACACACCAACAGGCTGAAGGTAGTAAATACCAATACAAGTTTCCCACTACTCTAATACTTCATACAGCAGAATAAATTATACCATGAGAATATACACACATGCGGAACGGAAAGGGAGTAAAGCAAAACACAGATGTCAGAAAAGCAAGTAAACAGGTTAGAGGGTCAAAGTGAGGGAGAGGGGGGGTACATGATCTCATAATCCTTTAAATATCCAAATGTCAATTGATGCAAGTGTTAGAAATGAATTTGATACACTATAGGCAAATCTAAAATTGGTCCTTTTTAAAATATACACAAGAGCAAGCTTCTGACAGAGCTTTTGGACCGGGTTGTATTCAACGCAGAATCGTCAGTACTTTCAATGAGTCTTTCTCCTCAAATCAAGGGAGTCTTATTGGTCCTCTCCTCTAAACGGGACAGTACTGGCAGAGAGAACGTCTCTGCCGCAGGTGGAATTGTAGCACAAGGGGAAAAAAAATCTGTTTTTATTCTGTTTCTCACTCGAACTTCAGGTCTGGTCCGCATTTGAGTCTGCACAAGGTCTGGTCAGCTCTATGGAGCAAGAGTTCATAAGGAGAAGTGCTCAATACACCTTCAAATGCTCCGGCATTCAAAGATGACGTGGAATATGTTGCATTTATGTCTTATCCGGTCAGCAGTCTCTGTCCACTGAGTTCGGCCTCGATCTCTTTTTACACAATTATCAAATCGAGAAAATTTATGGAATGGATTTTTTGTACACATTTTTCCTTTTTCAACTGGGCTCATAAAACACAGACATCTGACAGAAAAGTAAATCAATACAGTACAATTAAAAAAAACAAACAAGGAAAAGGAAACCAGTCAAGGAAACTCAAAAATTACATTTACTTCTGCAAATCCCTTGCTTATCTACCACTCAACATTGTTTTTGTTTTAGTATAAAACATACTCTTTATAAACAAACAATACACAATCTGCTCCATCTACTGTACAGTTTTCATTGAAAGACGGTCGGGGACCAAATCCTGACTGAAGGGATGTTTATGGAGCGAAAGACTTCTGCAAATGCCAATGGGAAACAGCACGGGTAAAAATAGCAGAAATCTCAAGCGGAAAGTTGCCCCTAATTGTGTCACAAATATGAGTGCTACACAAATATCTTATATTCGCTCTTCTTTTTTTTCCATGTTATCTTTTTGTACATTTTTGTGAGTTGGTGGAAGCAGAGGTTTTATGTCCAGGGGATTAGCGTGGGGGCTCCAGTCCACATCAATGAGGGGCCTCCGCAGTGGGGTTACCTGTGCCCTTTCACAATGGACTGGATTAGTTGATTTGCCAAAGTGCATGTGAATGGCACCACTTGCTTCTGCACTCTTAATCTCATCCCGGATCGAGAGAGGAATGCTTCCGCGGTGGACATCGTGGCCCGGGAATGTCTCAAAAGGAATGCCTACTTGGTCCTAATGCTGGATAAAACGGCAGAATGTGCCTTTAGAAAAAACATGTTAATTACTCTTCAAGAAAATAGAACTCCCGGCTGCTAATGGGAAGGGTCATTGTGAATTAGCTTTGACATTATGTTGTGGTGATTTTAATCTGCTTTACTCTAAGTCACACAGGGAGCCCTGGCAGATGGAGTTCGGGAGAGGAGGAGGGGGAGCAAGTTAGTCCTTCTTGGCAAGGTCCATATTTCTAAACAAAATACATTAATTTCCCCAATCCGGTTTTTCCAAACAATGGCCCCTCCCTGTGGACCAGGGCTAAGGATGGGATGGAGGGTGGGAGGAGGTTCGAGGAAGCTATTGGCTCGCCAAAAAAACCCGCTGCTCCAAATCCCCGTAGAGTCGGCCCAGCTAGACTTCCCACAGAGTGGCCAAGTTCTTTAGGAATGTCAAGTGTAATATGAAAGCGGGAAGGTCAAATCGCTCACGAACACTGGAGCTCGGGGAACAGGCAGAGGGGAACAGCAGCCTGGAAAACAATCATCCTCTCTGTCTGACTGGGCTGACACACATATCCTTCTCACACCCAAAAAATCACCTCCGCTGGCTTCTTCACACCAAACAGAGAAAAGAGCTACAAAATGGGAGCAAAGAACAACAGAAGTCACATGAACCGGAAGCGTCAACAGCAACAATAATATCAACAATATCGAGAGAAAAAAAAGAAAGGAAAACAAGTTTGTGGATCATTCCAAAGATAGTGGTATTGTGAACTACTATATAAACAGCAAGGTTAAAGTACATTGTGAGGTTGGCTCTGCAAGGAGTGGGCTGAAGCACAGTTCCAGGGGCGTTCTCTGGGCTTTGAGGCCCAGGGCACAGGCTACGGACAGGGCCCCCGGGGGTCAAGTCTGGCCCTCTTCTGGGCATCCGGCCTTAGCCAATAAGGAATGATATGAGGGCAAAAGCGGTGAGGAGGAGCCACCACGATTCTGAAATACTGGGAGGAAGAGCCGCCCTGTGGTTCACAATGGCAATGGAAAATTTCACTCAGTTCTGTTCTCTTTCTCTCTCAACGTAGAGCCTTGGCACAGTCTGGGCCCGGGAAACCCGACGACACGTGCACACTTGATGCATGAAGAGAGGAAGTGTGCAGGGGGCTCCTCTGGGCGAGTGGTCAGGCTTTAAAGGGGCGCACCGGGGGGGCAGAGGTGGTGGTGGGAGGGGGTCACGTTGGAGACGTCAGGCTTTGCCAGAGGACAGTGGAGGGTGGTGGAGGGCGATGGAGGGTGGTGACCGGAGGTTTCCCCGCAGAGGGCCTAGGGGGCTCAGTAGGCCTGCCCTGTCTCCACCTGCAACAGCCCCAGCACCGCCGAGTGGTCGCCCAGCTTCATCCTCCTCTGGGTGGACAGGCTCACGTTCTTGGCCAGGTAGTCAACGGCAGCTGGGGAGGGGAACAGAGCGCGGCATGGTTAGTCATTTGAGTATATGGAGGCCGAATTCATCGTCCCCGCTCACCCAACGCAAAAGGAACGTGCGGACTAATGTACACGTGTAAACACAAGGAAGCAAAACATGGACAGAATACATATACAGTGCTTTCAGGCACACGCATAACCACGGCGACAGACACACACACACACACAGGGGCAGGTGGCCCATTCCGGAAACACATCCCCCGTAGGCCCGCGTGCTGTTCACTCTCATTTGGTCCTCTGCCTCTGACTCTAGTTCAAATGAGCTGTGGCAGCGCCGAGTGAGTCGAATGGAAAACAATTTAGCGAGAAAATAGAACTCGACTGAAAAGCCTCCACCCTGTCGAACCCCCCCCCTCACCACCACCACCAGCGTGGGCTTGGCACCAGCCACGTGTGCCACCTCGCCCGGCGGCCGTGCTGTCACTCAGACGAGTCCCCGCGCGGGCGTCGGTGTGTGCCAGTCTTCATTACACGTGGCATCTCTGATTTCATGCCCTCTGAGGCGGCCACAGGGCCCCACGGCAGCCGCCCCCCCCTCATTAGGCCGTCCACTGTGCTCAATCACCGTCTTAATTAGCCTCCCTTCAGCTCGCATCCGCACCGCCGTCAGTCCCTCATCATCAGCTGCTGACAAAACACACACACACACACACACACACACCGACAGCACGATGCACACACACAAAAAAGAGGCGCGCAAGAGTTGTGCAGACCAAAACAACAGATACAGAAAGGCATGATCTATTACAATGGATTCACTCCAGCTCTCTTGATTGCACAAAAGCACAGATACACACACAACTGACAGAACCTCACTCACACACCAGCTCCCTCTCTCCAACATCACCATCAGACTCCCACACTAGACGCCCCCGACACAAACACACTGAGAAGGAAGCTGGCAAAGGGGGAAGTGTGCTTCAGTTCACCCCTCGTGAAGGCTTGTGACAGCAGCAGTCAATCGTTATGCTAATCTAATAAGGCGAACTCTTTTCCCTGCCCTGAGGTGTGGGCCTATATGTGTGAGTTTAGATGTGTGTGTGTGGGTGTGTGTGTGTGTGAGAGAGAGAGACAGTGAGGTGGGCAAAAGGACACCGCGGGCCCTCGGGGAGGGCCCTGTGCTTTGAAGTGGCCCTCTCTTCGTTCCCATCCAAGTGGAGCGGGGGAGTTACTAATCCAGCCTCCGGAGAGGGAATAGGGGGGCCCCTTTATCAGGAGCACGTGTCACCTAGGCTCAGACTGGAAGGGGGGTCAAAGGGCGCGGGGGGCACCCCCGGACTGGAAGGTGGGCATCACTTCCTCTCACACCGATCCCATTTAGTCACTTGGAGTGGGGGGGGACGGGGGACGACAGCAGCCTGAGGGGCAGGCCTATCTGCATGGGTTGGGTGTCATGGAGGAGTCAGAGAAAAACCCCTAACCCAAACAAATGTGTTCTACCTGTCCAAAAAACGTCACATGTGCATCGGCCCTCTGTATAGTAACTCGCTGCAGACCCATTCACACAAGCAGGCATGGATGTGCACGCTCCCCTCAAACGAAAGGCGAACAAACACACGCAAACACACATCCCACACAGCCCAACTACAACACGCACACACGCTGAAACACAACCCCACGCCCGCCTACAACACACACAATGAGACCCACCCCCCGGAGGCGGCGTGCGGTACTCACTCTGTCCGTACTGGCTGTACTGGTAGCCGGCGGTGACGGGGTCCACGCTGTAGCTGGTGGCGCTGTAGGTGGGGGGGCAGTAGGACTGGGAGGAGGCCAGGCTGTCCACCCCCTTGATGGAGTCCGAGCGCTGGCTGCAGCTGGCCGAGATGGGGTTGGAGGCCTCCAGGCCGCCGTGCAGCGGGGAGATGGAGAAGTCATGCTGGGACTGCGAGGCCACGCCACTGGGGTTACTCAGGATGCTCATCACCTGTGGAGGAGCCGGACGAGCGTGCAGGGGTTAAACCGGGGAAAGGCGCGGTGTCCGTAGACCTCCCTGTTCGCTCCGATGAGCTTTGCGTTTCGTCCCAAATCATTACAATTCCACACAGACTTGGAAGGAAACATAGAAGGGTTGTTATTGACCCGGGGACAAAACGGCCCCTTCAGCCTCGCTCGGCAAACAAAACTCAAGGAACGCTGATTAGACCTCCTCTTCTTGAGGAGCCACGGGGAGAAAAGGAGGAAGGAAAGGAAGAGAAGAAGAGGGAGGAAAGGAAAGGCTGCGAGGTCACAAAAGGAGAGAAGCCTTCCCCTATTGGCTGGCGCGGGCGGCAGAGCCTGGTGCCCAGGGACCGAGGCCTCCCGGGGGGATAATAGAGCCACCGGGCCATGCCAGACAGGGGCCCCGGCATCGACGGCCCCGGCCCCGGCCCCCGAGGCGGACGGCACAACAAGCGCTGAGGGAGTCCCTAATCCCCTCGCCCCGAGCCGGCCCGTCTCATGAATAGTAATGGGGGGCTGGCTGGAAGAGGTGGTAAACGATCCCTTCAGATCCCCCTGACACAGAGTGAGGCTCTGCCAGCCTGAGCCAGGGCCCCTACTGACGCCGCCCCGCCGCCCGCCACCGCAGGTCGCTGGGAACATTATACGGTGCGCGCATTATGCATGCGGCGTAAAAAGCATAGAATTCAATATTCTAGATTAATGTAATAGCATGCGGCGTTCGGCAGAGGAGGTGCTCACAATGCACGGGATTTGAGTGTGTTAAGGCGACGGCACGGGGGCCTTTAGGGGGAGGCGGTGAGAGGCGGGTGTTTTTCTAACGCAAAGTACCGGGGAGGGGGGGGCAGGGGGGCGGGGGGAGGGCTCTGGGGGGTTGGATATTCTGGAGGGGGTGGGGGGAGAGGGGGAATTGTCCCACAGATGCTTCTCTCCTATAGCGAGGAAGCGACCCTGCTCCAACATCAGGTTCACGTTGAGGCTCGCTACGCTGCGCTGCTCTCTGACCCCTCAGCTGCTAAACCAATTAGCCCATCATGGAGGTGGTTACAAAGGTCTGCCCTGGCGCACTCACACACTCACACGCACACACTCTCTCACACACACCACACACACACAGACAATAGGTTTAAACAGTTCACTGGAGCAATACTGCAACAAGAGGCAGGCAGCTATAGTCTTCTACCTCGACTCCATTGCTGCCAAACTGCCCAGTCTTTGTACTCCAAAGTGCACGCACGCAACTGCTAGCGCTCAGCAACTTATTGGCCAGGAACATCCCAGGGAGGGAAAAATTAATCATACTCCACAAATTAATCATATCCTTGGAAGAGTCTCCCAGGAAATACGAAGCACTTGAGGCACATCAGAGGCACAAAAGGCTGGTTAGCCATTTCCTCCTGTTAATTCTATCAGTATGGAAAGCCCCCATCAGCCCCCCCGGCCTGCCTCCCCCCTCCACTACCACACATATGCAGACAGAGCATGTGACATGTAGACAAGAGTGGGAGATTCATGGCCTGGCCCTTCCCTCTCCTCATGCCGGACACATGTGAGCGTCTCAGGCCCATATGGAGGCCCAGACTCCCAGGGTCCAGCAGAGGGTTACAGGCTCCTGCTGAGTGGGCGTGGCCGGGTGGGGGGGTGGGTTGGGGGGGGGGGCGCGGGGTGCGGGGTGCGCGGCCCGTGGGGGCGCATGTGGGGGTTGGAGTG
>JAVQIZ010077557.1:2500-30537 GCA_036023535.2 Galaxias brevipinnis
AGTCCATCACACTCTGTTTTCCTTTGCAGCTTCCATAGAAAGAAGTGTGCCGCTTTACTCCACTGAATAGGAAACATTTCTGACAGTCACTGTATTTGAGACCCTAACTATGCAACTTTTTCATAACATACAATTTCTATTCATATAATTAAAGGGACATCTTATAAATTTGTGTGCAATTAGTATGGAGTATTAGCCATGCTTTAGGTATTTAAAGATGTCAGAAAATAGTACTGACAGCGCAGACAGATCTGTTTTACACAGAAACCTTGCCTTTAACTTTAAATCTGATTCTGGGTTTAAAGCACCCACTACCAAGCATGTTTATTTCAAATGCCACCATCCCCTTCTGAAACACAATAGGGACAGGGCAGCTACTGCACACTCTCACGCACACACACACACACACACACACACAGACACACAGACATGTGTGCTTTTGTCATTTCCTTTTTGGTAACGGGAGCCTGGGCTGCGGGAGGAATTTGCTCAGCACCGGCAAAGATCTCCGGAGCAGCTTTCTGCCCGCTGGACCCAACATGGCTCATCTGTCAAGTGTGTTTACACCAGCACACGCGCAGAGCGGGGCCCCAGCAGCAAGCACCGCACGTACTATCCGTCTCCCCACTCATCCGAAAGCCAGCCCACTTCTTCCACCCCCAAACAAACCCCCTTCGCCTGGCGGCACCCTCCCAATCAGAGGAGGCCCTCTCTCACAGTAATCCCCAGGGACACGTGTCCCTTTGCACTCTGGCTGTGTTGATGCCATGAGCCAAGACGCGTACCCTGGCTCTGGAGC
This sequence comes from Galaxias brevipinnis, assembly GCA_036023535.2. Taxonomy (NCBI): domain Eukaryota; kingdom Metazoa; phylum Chordata; class Actinopteri; order Galaxiiformes; family Galaxiidae; genus Galaxias; species Galaxias brevipinnis. Next base: position 3,300 of record JAVQIZ010077557.1, read on the forward strand.
TTGACATGCATGGTGGTAGTGGTGGTGGTGAATTGAGTTTCAACAGGGAACAGAAATGTTGTGTTCTTCTGCAACTTCTTAACCTCCTCGCTCGCTTGCTGCTTGGTGTGTGTGCGTGGGTGTGTGTGTGTGTGCGTGCATGCGTGTGTGTGTGTGTGTGTGTGTGTGTGTGTGTGTGTGCGTGTGTGTGTGTGTGTGTGTAGGACTTCCTAGGTCAGGCCTTCTGTACCCTTGGGGAGGTGGTGGGCTCCCCCAGCTGCCGCATGGACAAGCCCTTAATGTAAGTAGGAGCTCCATGCCCTTTCACACACACACACACACACACACACACACACACACACAGTTTTGAGTTTGCCTCATTTATCAGAAGTTGAGCAGCTGGTTCAATTTGAATGCTTTAGAGAATCGTGTTTCATTATTCTGGTCAATATTTCATTCAATCCGCTGCAGGAGGGGTCAGTGCCACTCAGTCCATTCTGGGGAACTAACTAGAATTCAATAATTGATTGAGAGGCCTGATTCTGTTGTGGCCTTTGAAGTGAAATGGGGCAGTTTGAGAATTAGCTGAGATGTCAATTTATGTTTACTGTCCCCATCGGCCAAGTGCCATGAATAAGTAACAGAGCCACTGAACAGCAAACCGTAAACAACAAACTGAGACCTTCAACAAGTGAAGGCCTGTCAGTGACCCTTTCCACTCCAAACACTAATACCTACAAATTAGTACAAAGTGAAATGACAGTGGAGTAGGTGATATGTTTGTTATTGGCCACTGGTAGGATGGTGTTGTATCTGCTGTGAAAAAGCAACATGTTCAGCCTCTCTGACTGCGGCTCACGCTGCCATCCCGCTCTGAAACGTCTCTGTGCCAATGACGCCATCCCCCCGCTGTCAGTCAATCTCACACACACCCCCCTCGTTTTATGGAAAGTATGGTTGATGTGATAATCCGATTCTTGTTAATATTCACCATGCATGCCGATTGCAGATTTGAAATGCATGGTTTTATCTGACATAACTCTTTAGGGACTGAACAGCAGGTACTGACGAAGATGTCCTCTGTGCTTTCAGTTGCTATTCTTATTTACCAAGATGTCAAGTACTTTTGGTGTTTTCCTGAGAGTCATTTAGACATCCTGTTGAATGATACATGGAGCACAGTTTTTGTTTGAGTTACCTGTCCAAGCTGTTCTGAGAGCTGTTGAAGTCACATAGAGAAGCAGCCTTTCTCTTCCTCCCAAGGCGATGAGCTGTGTGACTAAATTGACCCTTGGCCCCTGTCACCTCCGCTATTTGTTTACGGGCAGTTTCCTACCTGTGTTTGTGTGTGTGTGTGTGTGTGTGTGTGTGTGTGTGTGTGGTAGAATCTGTGGGTAGCTGCAGCTGAATGGCTCCGCCGTGGAATGACACGAGAGACGATAATGTAAGAACGCGCCCCAGTCTTGGGTTATGTAATGGCCTCGACCTGCCTCCATTCACTGATGTTGTGTCTCTTTGTGCGCGTGTTGTTTTTTTTCTAGTTCGCGTGCATGTTTAGTCACTCCCCCCCCGCCTCTAAATGCAATTCATCCATTCACATGCAACGGCGGAGTCAAAAGCAGTGAGGAGGATGGTGATTGCACAAATAAAGAGCAAAGGCAAAATACGGTATGACCATATGCCCTAAACACTCGCCGCTCCAAATAGTCCGAGGTGACAGAGACATGAACCAACAGGTTAAACAGAAACAAAGAATGATATGGAAGATGCTCTTCAATCTCAATCCCCAATTAAAACCACCTCTCATGACCTAAATAGGAATTTCCCATGAGCAATTCAGCTACACACTCTTAGCTGACAAGAGAATAGTGCAATGTGAACAATGACAGTCTGAAACCCACAGTGGCTTCTAAAACTCTATAGTCTGGGTGCGTTCCATAGCTGCTAAGTCTGTCCTTTGAAAATGGCCCCCTGCGGTTACAATAGGGCTCCCCTGAAGGTGAGGACTAAGTCAGCTGTGGGAAAAGGCTTGGCTGTTGCTGCACCTGCTCTAGGCTATTGTCCGTTGTTTTGCTTGCGTATGTGGCTCTTCTTTTGAGACTCCTCTCTCCCTTATTAGTTCTTCCATTCTGTTTACCCCCCCATCTCTTTCTCTCTTTTCATCCGCACCCTTATACCCCTGTTGTTTCTCTGTCTCTGTAAGTCTCTGTAATCCATAATCATATACCATCATCTCTCTGTAATGTACAACCATATACCATCATCTGTCTGTAATCCATAACCATATACCATCATCTCTCTGTAATCTACAACCATGTTTCGTTGTTCAGTTCTCTCAATTGTGCAAATCTTCATCTTTGATTTTCTCGTATCTTACCAAACCTTTTCTCTGTCTTATAAACATCTCATCTTTCTCTTTGTCCGTTTCCCTCCCTGCCATTTTACACCCCTTCCCTCCCCATGAAGGTTTTGTGCTCACCAAGAGTTAATTTCACAAAGTGCCTCTCTGTATATCAAAGAACCCTTCAAGTCTGTGAAGAATTATTTTCAAAGACTCACTTCGGTTTGCCATCGATTCCTTCCATGCATGGATTTTGCATAATCCCCAATTACAAAACTCTACTCAGCCAAATGAAGCCACATCAGGGTCAAAACCCTCCATTGTTCCTGCTGTGCACTCTTCTTAGTAGTGTTCAGCCTCTTTAAGTGAAATGCCTGTGTGGCTAATGGCGGTTGTTTTACACTGCAAACAAATCAATGCAAAGCCACTGTGGCTTGGTGCGTGTGTGCGTGTGTGTGTGTGTGTGCGTGCGTGCGTCCGTTTGTCCGTGCGAGCGTCTATCTATGGAAAAGGATGATTTTATCTCTGTGTTTTTCTTACAGTGGCATACCTGGGAAGAAATGCGGGACCATTATAGTGAGAGCCGAGGAGTTGAGCAACTGCAGAGTGAGGACTCATTTACATATGTCAATACATCTGAAAACAACTTCCCATTGAGATCAGCAGGCGCTTTCATAATTAGGAGGCTTTGGTGCAAATAGCTGTATGGCTGAGTCAACACCAGCCAATTCAGACTCTCATAGTGAACATAAACAGATGGATCGCCAGACTAACAGGCAAAAGCTAATAATACTACTAATAATGATAATTACATACAAACACACACACTTAGATTATGACTTGGCCAGAATTCTTTTCAGAAGATAGCAAAAATAACAGCAGACTCAATTGGCTCAGCTTTGACTTTAGGACACCCTAAACATGAAGGGAGAGCATATGTGTAAGTGACTGAAGACACTCCCCTGATGTGGTCACCAATCCTATCCTGTGTTTCTACCCCTATGTCCTAATCCTAACCCTTCTGATCAACACAGACATCTGTATTATTTATTTAAACAGACTAATGAACTGGTGAAGATACCATTCCAAACTTTACAAATTACATTTGAACTCCTACTTGCCAGAATCCCCCACTGTGTCCATCGCAGGCATTACCTTCCAACATGACACATTGTATCATCTTTTCTTACTCAGGAAAATTTGCTTTAGCTTGTTTCAGATAAAATGAATACCACTGCAATCATTCCGTCATTACAATTGCACTCTCTCATGAGTTTGTATGTCTTTGTAAGGGGAGAAAATGAGGTGAATTGTTTTGACTTCAGTTTAGTCACCCCAAAAAAAAAAAAGAGTTAAAAATCAGGTAGAGCATATTTAAGCAGTCTTAGTTTATAGCTGACTACTTATCTGTGGTGTTGCCAGCATTGTACATCACTGTGTCTTCTCTGCTTTGCAGGAGTCGGTGATGCTGCAGTTTTGTGGAAACAAACTGGACAAGAAAGATTTCTTTGGAAAATCGGATCCCTTTCTTGTCTTCTACCGCAGTAACGAAGACGGATCGTAAGTAGTGATAGCACTTCACACAGCGGTCATTAATGCTTTGTGGTTTTAGACTATGCACTGCTGAGAATGGGCCCTAATGCACATGGGTTACTGCCGATAGAGGACCCTATTGCTAACGCTCCACAGAGCTCCCATGGGAAGAATGCAGAGGCTAAATGGTGTATTTGAAGTTACATAATAGCACGTTCTAATAATCCATAATGATAATGTATGTCCACTCTTCCTCCCCGCCACTATTGACAAGAGAAGCGTGTATGAGGGCTAAGTGAAGATGAATGGAGCGTGCTGAGCGAGAACATGAGAGGACCAGACGGAGTTAAGAGCAGATCGTTTGGTCGTTTCTTTCCCCGGCAGATGTTTCTATTCACGTCAACTTCCATGTCCTGCACTTAACACGTCCCCCCTTTGTGCAGCTGGGTATTTGCTGAAGCAGTCTAAATGATTAGCCCAGGGCCTAACAGCAGAATGCCCTGACCACAATAAGAAACCACACAACATCCTTTTAAAACGCAAAAAACTGTAGATTCTTTATTATAATTTTTTTACTATTTTTGGAGTAAACCGTGACAATAGACAGAAAGTAACTAACTCATGACATTTTGTCCGCTTTGGGGTTTGACAGCACTAATTTAACTGAATGTGTGTATTTCTGTGTGTGTGTGTGTGTGTGTGTCGCAGGTTTACGATTTGCCATAAGACTGAGGTGGTTAAAAATACTCTGGACCCGGTGTGGCAGGCCTTCAAGATCCCTGTCAGGGCCTTGTGCAACGGAGATTATGACAGGTAATAGACCAATACAGCCACCTGCATGTTGTGTTCTTCAAATAACTATTTGTCGTGAGTTCAGAGAAAGAGGATGGTTTTCTTACATAAAGGCTTTGCACACAATATGTGGCACTGAGAAAGTAAAGGAAATATCCCGTCCAGATGAGTGAAAAAATAACTTCTTACCATTCACTGCAGAGTACCATGCTTTTGAAAAAGCTAGTTACAAAAATCATATCCGTCCATCTTAATTATAAATCCAATCCACTTTCTTCCCCTCGCCTTAGAAGCGGATACTGCTGGGAGAGACTGGTGTCAGCTTATATTAGTCACACACTTACTTAAAGTCGCGCCAAAAAGGGGACGTCGATATGGATTTAGGCTTTACTGTTAATCTACCAACAACTCTGGTTTATCCAGATGGAGGCTGAAACATTGAACGGCCATTGTATCTTTCCTTTAATCCTCTATATAAGGAAGGCCAGTATCAGTCCGCTGCCTCTCGGGGGGCCATGCTCTTCAGAGTCACACTCATTCTCTTTCACAGACGAGAGGCTCCCGTATGAAGCCGGGAGATTCTTCATCAGTATGCAAATTGCTTTTCTAATGGCATCTCCCTCTGTGTCTCTCTCCCAACAGAAGCATCAAGGTGGAGGTCTACGACTGGGACAGGGACGGAGGGTAAGGGTGCACGATCTTTCTCCCCCGGCACTGAATACCAATGTGACTCAAATCAAGAGATTTGAATGTGCCAGTTCTCTCCGTCGTGCTTTCAGGACTAATGCAGGCCGAAAGTGCTTTGATTAAAGGACAGGGTTTTGAATTGTGAAGGGACTATGAGTGACAATGGTAGTTGTTTTATGTTTGAAGAGAAGTGCGCCAGCCTGAGCCTCTGCCTAATGCAAGTTAGACCTCTGTTGGGGGAGGTGGGGATTGACGGGTCGGGGAATAGTAACTGTTCCGTTTGCCTTCCAGTCATGACTTTATCGGGGAGTTCAGCACCAGCTACAGGGAGATGTCCAGAGGCCAGTCCCAGTTCCACATCTACGAGGTGAGACTTTTACTCTGACACACACACACACACACACAGAGTGACATTTATTTACATTTCTGTTCTGACTGACTTGCAGTGACATTAAACCATTTACTGACTGCTCCAAGCCCTTCCTTTGTGAGACGTAAAACCAAAAGCATCAATCCTGAAGGTCGATAGTGACTTGGGGTTGTATTTTAGCATTTTGCTGATGCACGGACAGTCAGTACAGTGGACAGAAGGACAAGGGATGACCCATGCTGAAGAATACCACAATACTTACTCTCTGTATTTCCTATGCCCTGCAAAGTGTTCTCATACAATACTCTTGGGAAATAATCTTTACCGACATCCTCCCTCCTGCTTCACCTAGTCAATTGAATTGATGAAAGTCAGCGTGGCTGTGTCACTTCATAGGTTTTTTTGTTCAAAAAGCCAATCAATGAGCTGCCACAAAGTGACCCGTTGCTCTCTGTTCAGGTGTTAAATCCAAAGAAGAAAGAGAAGAAGAAGAAGAAATACCTGAACTCGGGAACGGTGAGTCCATACCAGGAGGCTGTTCATTCAATACATCATGAGTTGATCCTCCACAGTCACACTGGTGGAACGCCACATGGCTCTCCAACTGTTCATGTTGTTAGACGGTCTACCTGATTGAAACATTTACCATAGATAGCTTACAATTGTCATCATGTTGGTGAATGTCTTCGTTTCGATGGTGAGGTCCTCTGTCCTAGCCTTTCTTTTTTGTTTACAGGTGACTCTGCTATCATGTCTGGTGGACACAGAACTCTCCTTTCTCGACTACATCAAAGGAGGGTACGTACAGAGCCCTCTAAGAAGCCAGGGAGGATTACTGCTGGACCCTAGACAATGCTGCGTGTCCCCCCTCACACGTTTTTCATTAGTGTCCTTATCTGCGACCACCCAGGCCCCCTTACATGACTAATGGAGTGTTGATGATGATAAGGCTTACAGCAGAGAGCATTATCCCTAACCCTGATATTAGGAGGACAGCCGCTGATAACGCTCTGATTCATGGGCTCTGTGTGCTTTGAGTCGGCCTTCCACTTCATGTGGTGCCATCGCTCATGTCTTCCCTTATTTGCCTTGTCTTGTAGGACTCAAATTAATTTCACCGTGGCGATTGATTTCACAGCATCAAATGGTGAGTGACTAGATCATCTCTTTGTCCTTCCCTCAAAAATCAAATGCGTTCTGAGTCTGCGATTCATTTGACTTATTTTCGTTGACTTTATTATTATGATCTGCTGTCTGATTTGTCTGCGTATGCGTATTACCAACGCCTGCATGTTTGTTGCGTCTGTGCCATTTGCTTTCCTCTTTGACAGTGTTTGGGTTTTTCTTTGACTGAAGACTTTGTGACAGCAGTATACCATGCTGTGTCTCTAAGCCTTTGGTCTTGGGTGTATTGTGTAGGTCGTTTTCTTTTACACTTCACTGTCAGTTTAGTTTAGTTTGTTTTGACCGCCAGCATGTCTGACATTTTTGTTTGTGCATTGTTTCTGTTTGATTCCTTCAGTTCATCTGATTTGGTGTCTGTCCACTGGCTGCTTATACGCCACAGTTGTGACAATGGTGTAAGTGACCGTGTGTGTTGTTTCTGTACTCTTTCTCTCTTCTCCTCATCCTTTTTGACTGTTTATCTGTTTGGGCCCCAACAAAGACAAAGGCAAGGCAATAAAAAACCAAGACCTTTGGTAGCCTGTCAGTCTGAAGTGCTCTTATTTATGCTGGGATCTCTTTGCACTTTAAAGACCCAACACGACAAAAGGGGAACCTTTTTTCCAATCGAAAGTTTTTGTTCCGTTCTCTTGTCTTTGTTTCAGTATAGCTCAGAGTCCTTGGGGGGGACAGTTAATAACCCTGCGAAGCTGATCTGTATTTTATGACATTCTTCCAGGGAACCCTTCCCAGCCCACCTCCTTACACTACATGAGTCCCTACCAGCTCAACGCCTACGCCATGGCACTGCGTGCCGTCGGCGAGATCATCCAAGACTACGACAGCGACAAGATGTTCCCCGCGCTGGGCTTCGGAGCCAAACTGCCGCCCGACGGGCGAGTGTCGCACGAGTTCGCCCTGGTGAGGCAACACCTCTCCGCTCCTTCACACGGCTTGTCACTCTGCCTGAGTCCAGCCCAGCCCAGCGCGCCATCTCACCGCTCAGCCTGCCTGTCCAGTAAAGCACACAGCTACTCAGTGCCCTCCTTACCACTGTCCCCTTCCAGATGTTGTGCCCCAGGCGCTAGCAGTCATTACAGCTGCTCAGTGCTGACAGCCTCCCCAGAGGGCCCTTGGGAGGCCGAGACGGAGCCCATATGCATTCCGCCAGGCATTAAGGATTTACTGAGTCAGCTCCTAAAAGGAGTAGCCACCACCGCAGACGTAATTACTCAAGCTCCATTAACAAAGCAAAGAGTCAAGTGTGTTCAAGAGTAGCTGAGCAAGAGTAGACGTGATGGTTACTTTTTTTCTGGGATAATTATGCTTATCGGTTATTAATTGGCTAATTTTACATTGTTTTTAACCAATTATTTAAAGCAACTATGGGAACTTTTATTTTATTAACTGATTATCAATACATTTCTTCTGATTGCACACTGTAATGTCTATGGGAGAATGAACAAATTGCAGTTCAGATCTGCCCTCTTGAAGTCTCAATATTTAATACTCATTTTGTCTGCCACCGGGTACTATCTCCCGCGAAACTGTGACAAATTGCTTTATGGCAGAAGAAAGTGCGTCAATAAATTAGGAAGAGATGCCCGTAATTGGGAGTATACGACGGTTAGGGAAAATAATTACACAAACTGCCTCTGCATTTTCAAAAGAACGGTTCCATAATATTACATTTTATTTTGTCTAAGTTCGGCTAATATTCCTATCGAACTGCAATAAGTGTTATTAGATTAACTTTTTATGTTTGAGAAAAACATGATGGTTGAAGGTAGTGACTGTACATTCCTGTCTCTTCAGAATGGAAACCCACTAAACCCCTACTGCAGTGGGATTGAAGGGGTGATGGAGGCCTACTATCAGAGCCTCAAGTCAGTGCGTCTTTATGGCCCCACCCACTTCTCACCTGTCATCAACCATGTGGCCAGGTAGGACAAAAACAAGAACACACGCTCACCGAGCCACAGTAGCACATATGTTAGTATGTGGTGAGTAATGTCACCTAGCAGTATATCAACAACATCACCTAGCAGCTATCCAACAGCTATGTTGGTCATTCAGTGAAATAGCCTCGTAAACCTCAATGCAAGTGCACGAGAACACACGCAAACACACAAAAACATAATGAGATATCTGATTTTCTTTAGCAAACAGCAAGCTTTTATTGTTATTTGGTCTATCAATGGCCTCTCATTAGAAAGCATCGGTGTGTGTCACCAGCTCCACATAGACCTGCATTGACCTGTGGTGAGAGCGCAGATTCAAATAAATGTTTGCCGTCCAAATGGAATCAATACTTACTAGTGGAAAGGCCCCTTGCAATGGTTAAGCCCGGGCCTTTAGTGTTCCTCCTTTGAGTGTAAACGTACCAACTGTGCAGTGATCCATGTGCTACCTTTAAGTGCAACGCAGTCAGCATTTACAAAACTGTAAATATCAACATAAAACCGATAAATGTCCAAACTCAAAAACAAGAACGAAAAAAATTGGTTCAGGGGTTTACATGGGCACCTTGCAGGGCAGATCCATTCACTTTGCAGTAATGAACTGCAGATGCCAGCAGTACTTACTTTAGTGTTGCAAGGACATGATACAAAAAAACAAACATTGGAAAGATTCTCTGGGCTACAGTAGTATAAAACTAGCTTAATAGTGAATGGTGTGTTCCACGTTTACTATTTACTCATTGTGGACTGTGACTGAATGTAAAAAGCCCCTTTCTCCACCCCCTCATCATCACTTCTTGTGGTCCCATTGTCCCATCCACCCACATGCTCTAATGGCTACGTTGTGCATCACTCACTGCTGTGCACGAGAAGACTTAATGGGATACAAAGTGTCAAACCACAATCTAAGTACTGTCGTGGGCTTTTTACACACAAGGGTTCTTGGGTTCTTGGGTCTTTAGGCGTGTCACCTTGTGGAGCACTGAGATAGTGATTATAAGACTTTCTCTGGTTAGAGTGTGTCGTCTTTTTCAGGGGCACCTAGGAATTTGTCTCATTCAGGCATTAGAAGTTGACCTGGGTTAGACTTACACTGTTGTTCACTAACTCCTTTCTTTACCTTTTTATTCTTTGTCTAGGTATGCGTCAGCGGTCACCGACGGCTCCCAGTACTTCATCCTCCTCATCATCTCGGACGGTGTCATCACAGACATGGCGCAGACCAAGGAGTCCATTGTGAACGTATGGCCTTCCCTTCTCCTTTTCAGCAAAGCCCCATGTAGACTGGCCAGTGTTCATTTCAGGGACAGGTCCACCCTGTGCCTTCTTTGTTAAACTTCCTGTGATTATTGTGCCATCTGAGAACCTTCTGTGTAATGAAGGTAAGCCAGCACATTTTCCTGGCATCAGCTCCCAGAAGTGTTCCTAGGTGTCCAAGGCATGATCATAAATGTGCCCCCTCAGCCTGAAATCCTTTAGTATATTGCTGTGGTGCAGACTAATGAGAGCGCTGGAAGGTATTTAACAGGTATTTCACTTTTGGGGGCTGCTACATTGGATACTCGTATTAGATGAAATCAGCACTCTGGTAAAGTGAGTCCCCCATGCAATGCGCCGTTATTGTGAAGTAAGAGCTGAGTGGTTATTTACCAGCCTGCGGAGGATGGGGGACCCATCATATCTCTCTGCCAATTCAGAGGTCCATCTAATAACAACACATACATATGAAACACCAAACAAATGTTCATTTATCATTCCCTCCAGACGAAGGCGCCGCGCTCGACTGAAATGAGATCAACAATATTGCAATGCAAGGCAATACGTTGATGCTCGAGGGGGGGGGCTTGATGGAAACAGAAATAATTCATAAGCTGTCAGGCGGTTCAGAGAAAGTTGCACATGCATGAAATTAGTTGGGAGCTAATTCTAGAATTAGTCCTACGAAGTCTTCACAGAAGGTGGTCACCAACCAAGCAAAAGAGCTTAACCTTTTTCACCTCCTAACATAAATCTAGTTTGCTTTCACTCTACAAATATATGGACTGTTCATCTACGTACAGCACAGATGTGGCCTTAATGCAATTAAATGCCTGGCAGCCTGTGGTGTAGATAACGGTTATGCGTTGGAGAGAAACTTGCCTACTTTGGGTCTTTGATGCGTCTCTCCTGTTTCTCTCCTCCTTTTAAAGGCTTCCTCCCTGCCCATGTCAATTATAATAGTTGGAGTTGGACCAGCAGAATTTGATGGTAAGCAGAGCGAGATTGTTTGTGTGTGTTCACGTGTGTGTTTGTATGCCTGTGCCTGCATGTGTGTGGGTTAATGTCTATCCCCTTTCAACATTACCAGTATATATGCTCCCACCCAGTTCAATCCTCTCTTCCATAGTATATTCTTCTATTTGCTTGTTCCTGTCCTGTTAGTTGCCCAACCTCTACTATTCTGCTGTTGCTGTTGGAGAGAAGTGCGAATACCTCACCTTGGTCTCTATTGGGGGGGAAAGACAATCCTGTTTACCATTAATAAAACAGACACTCCCTGTATGTAAAGGTTTATTGCTCATTCCCTTTGAGCAATTAGCCTGCAAAGTCAACAGGCCTTGCCGATTATTACGCTTATAAAGTCAATGTGCACGCTAGCATGACGTCCCTGTGGTACACAAAGTTGGCTTTGCTCACACGTATTCCAGCGCACTTCATCATGCACAGTTCCTCACTGTCCAATAGCATGCTCGTTGCAACCACTGACTTCAGCTAGGCTCCCAAAGCGTATGACTCATGCTGTATTTGGCATTTGACAACATTGCATGGCAATAAAGTGCTCTCCCTCCACAGCACGTTCATGGCTCAGTGTTCTGCTCAGAACTATTTGTCTGGCTTCGTGGTTAGTGACTGCAGTAGGTTGACACGGTTAGTACCGCCGCTTGACACGGCGTGGACGATGTGCTTCTTTCCCCCACAGAAATGATTGAGCTGGATGGGGACGAGGAGAGGATTTCCTCCCAGGGACGCTTTGCTGAGAGAGACATCGTTCAGGTACAGGGTTGTCCACACAGTCAAGTCGACTGCCCACAGGATGTACAGCAGAATGCATTTATGGGACATCATATCTTATGTCTGTGTTTTCCACCCTTCTTTGTTCTCACCTATTAGACATTCTACTGTACTTCACACTCAACGTCTCTGTTCTCTTCCCCGTTGTATGCTGGTCCTATCCCTTCCGACGTCCTCCAGTTTGTCCCCTTCCGAGACTACGTGGACCGTCGGGGCAACCACATCCTGAGCATGGCACGGCTGGCCAAGGAGGTCCTGGCTGAGATCCCCGACCAGTTCCTGTCCTACATGAGAACCCGGGGCATCAAACCGGGTCCCGCGCCACCTCCTTACACGCCCGCTCTGCTCCCGCTCCTAACGCGACGGGTCAGCCGAATCTGAAAAGGGTGCGGTTTTGTCTCCTGCCTGATTTGGGCCGTGTGGCCGACCTTCGTCTCTGCTTCCTATTCCTACTCTTAGTACACCATTAGTCATTAGAAAGGACAGCAAACCCCTCTCAGGTTGCGCTTTCAGGAAATCTGCAATTCATCCTAGATTAAGGGATGCAGTAGTTGTTTTTTTTTGCAGCCATTAAAAGTAGCCCGGGTGAGGGATTCCTGTTGAGGTCCAGGGCTCAGAGATCCCAAATCTGGCCCCGGTAGGAGTTACCGGAGAAGAGCGGGACTCACAGACGTATTTGGACAGGAACTGTTGGTTTCCATCTCCTTTGTTTGTACCTCCTGGCTCCACGTCTCTTTCATGAACAATAGCTCTCAAAATGTTTACAAAGATGGGAATCAAATTTCTACCTGAGGATATATTTCTACTGCTTATTGTGATTTTTGGCCGCAGAGACCTTTGCCATCGACTTGTAAAAAAAAGAAGAAGAAAAAGTGACACAAGACCAAGCTTCCCTGTTGAGTGTGTTTTCTAAATGGAGCATGTGCTAGTGTTAGCAAAGCATGCAGTGTAGTCCTGCACTCAGGGCTGTGGTGTGTTCTCCCCACCCCCCTTACCAGCTTCCATTTAGACCAAACCATCACCACATATCTTTCCACTCTGGTCCCGATCCCTTCCGTCCTCCTGCCTTGACTCCAAGGGGACTGACTTACCCTGGTAGTCTGGTCAAATCAGAATACAGCAGGGACTCAAACAGCCTTACTAATTTATTGGATTTTCACAGTCGCCATGTTCACAGGGTATCTGGAATTGTGGTTCTCCATTCCCAGAGGTAAAAAACCCACACATATGATCCCAGTAGATGACTGTGTATGTGTGGTGTTGTCTAATTTCCTTTCCATTGGAATCATGTTGTCTGTACAGAAGAGACGTTTTGTCTTTCTTTTCTCTACCTCTCTTGCTTTAGTTTAAGGTTGCCAACCCTTGGTGTGCTGAAGATCCTCTAGGGGTTTGTTACATCTGTGGGACTGCCGAGCTGTTTATATATGACCGATTTTATCACTCACCTAATTGCCAAATAATTGCACTTTGATCTCAATCCCACCTGGAACTTCTCTCCGAGGTGTGTTATAAAAGCTGTTATGTGCTGAGGAAACTCCCAATACAGCAACAAACGCTTTTTATTGGAAGTGTAACATGAAGGAGGGCCACTTCTCATGAAGGCCGTCCTTCTCTTTTCTTATTACCCCCGAGCAGAAACCGCCCGCTGGTGACTGACTCTGATTAGAACACACACAGGTCTACTCAAAATGAAAGGTTTGCGAAAATAAAGCATGAAATGGATCAAAGTTGACCTGATTAGAGCTGCAATAGGCAATATACATATTTTGAGGTTTGCATTTCTGGGAATTGTAGTATAGGTATTGTATAGCCCTAAACTTACTGAATGGCACTTAAGCAACATTTGTATGTTGCTTCTCCTCTTTACTGATATGTTATGTTCCTGAATTTAGCTGTCAAATGCTGAGAACACTCAGTAATATAAAAAATAAGCTTCTAATGAAATTGGATGGTGGCTGAAACCTCCTACCCATAAAAAGAAACAAACCCCAAACATTTAATTTGTAAATGTGGTGAGTTTCAGTGTGCTATACCTTTCAAAGTTGAACACACACTGCAACCTTAACCAGGAGCGTCCCACACACCAACACATGCACCACTAAGGTAAAACAAGAACTCAGAGTCAAAAGGATATGATTCACAAAGCAAACTGGGGTATTTGAACTTCAAAAGGTATTATATCCAAGGTAGTTGAATAGATCAGATAACTTACTATTTGGAAGGATGTTACTTTGACTTTCAATTGCACTGCTATCACTGTTTAAGCAGGCCACATATAATTTTATTTAAGACGTCTTCAGATGTAGCAAGTGTTGGTATATCTTGACAGCAGATAGGCACTAATAAATATAACCTTAATGGAAGGACACGAAAAAAAAGAATCTTCCTCAAAGAAAGTAGCAGGCCAAACAGTTAGGCTACCTGTACGATCATCTTTGGTCAAAGTTCAGCTTTGACTAAAGGGACAAGCTAGTTTTATTTTCCCTGGAATATGACATCATAGCACAAGCTACAGTATACAGAACAGTACTGTATAATACCAGACCAGTTCAATCTAGCAGTTGGTCCCTTATCGTTCCATCTCAAGTAGATGTTTGTCCAGGGCAATCACTGGTTCTCATTGTTGTGCTACATTTACATATGTTCAACTGCCATTTTGTGTTTGCATTGTTGGCATTGTAGGGCCTTGTTCAGTCATACCAGGAGCCAGTGCTGTAGCTATTGAGTAAGTTCAAGATTTTAAAGATTCAATATTCAATTGTAACTTTGATTCAAACAATGTACGCATTCACTGTTTGATTCATAACACATTTAAAAACTGTGCAAGTTCTTTCATTTTGTGTGTAGATGGGGGAACACGTGTATGATGCTGCTTATTTACTCTATTGACTGTACTGAAAAATGTTATAAGTGTACCGTTTTCTACTAGGGCCTGTAATCATATTTAAATCATGAATAACAGGCCTTAGCGATTTTTACACAGGTTAATCATATTTAAATCATGAACGACAGGCCTAATTGATGTATTTTTATAAATGAATGACAATGAAATTATATTCATGTTTACAAGTAGTGTATGTGCAGAACTAACGATAAAGAATAACATAGTTGAAAAGCAAATAACTATCCACAATCTCATTGTTCTTTTTGACTCATTCCAGACATGATTATTATATTTGACTGAATGAGGTCCTTCATCGGGTATTGTCTTTGTAAATGTGAGACCCATGACAAATGGGTGTTTGATTGCACTATGTAGTGCCACTGGTTTTAACACTGGCACAAATCGGGGACTGTAGAAGAAACGGGACTATACTGGATCAAACCAAATCAAAACGGATCGGACCGGAAAAGACAGGGAAATCCCTTTTACAGCTTCCACTCAAGAGTTGCAAGACCACATAATACTGGCAACTGTGACTTTCCCTCTCAAGTAGAAGGAAGGCCACTTACCTTTTTTTTTTATGACAAGTTGGCATCCTCATCTAACATCTAACATGTCACATATAAATACACATGAAACTTTCATAACACAGGGAACATCTCTGTGCAAAGTCTTTTTTTTTAAAGAAAGTAATTAACATGTCAGTCTTTATCAAAATGCCCACCCCCACCTACCCCATCCCCATGATTAACCATCCAACTCTAAAGAGTCAGGAGTCTATCAAGATGTAAATTAGAAAGAAATCTTCTTTAAGACAAGTAAGGATTTGCTCTCAGGAAGTGGAAATAATATCTGTCCTAAGAATAAGTCTCTTGGGTAACAGCATTTTACAGCATTTTAAAGTATAGGTTTTATCACATGCACTTGTACTATACTCTGTCCACAAAACTATACACACTTTCTTTGTTAGTCTTGTAGGATTAATAATCTAAAGCATTTATTAAGAGAGTTAAAAAGTCACAACATTCACGTGTAATGAAAGGCAATTCTAATAGTGTGCAAACCACATTAGTAAAGAACATATGACTGCTTCCCACATGAATCGTGGTGGGCACTCATGCCAAGATGGTATTGTGAGTGAGAAAGGTAAACCACATCCAAGCGCCTCAAACACTATGTAATTGAACACATACAATATGACCTTTTTTTATTATAATACTCTAGTGATTTATGGAATGCTTGTTATGATATCCTTTTGTTTTTATAGCATGAACAATGTTGGCATGTCATTATCTTATGGAACAATTTACCAGTAATTGTATTTTGACATCTGTGTGTGTTTTACAGGATACTTCAGAAACTTTTGCCTTAAAATCTCACTGAACTCTTTGAATTGTGCAATGCCTTTCTTTCAATATCTTATTTGATGACTGATTTTTCAGTGTGTGACAGTGCTCAGTTGTGTTTTGTATATTTGTGCACTATCACTCCTATGTCAGAGTAGTCTATTGTTCTCTCAGAGCCAGTGGTTAGAAGGATGTGGACGGGAGGGAGTCTGATCTGAACAGTAAAATCTGTGCTGTCTTGCCCAAAGCCAAGAGGTAGATCAGCCAACTGGAAGGATTATTGTCTAATACTGCCTAGATCACATTTTTACAGAAACCATATCCTTTTGTTATGTAGTATCAATCTCAACCCCTAAAGTGAACTGTTTAGCAGGCACATATTCCATGAACTTACACTATTTTAAATGTTAGCGCCAATACTCTTTTAAAATAATGAGTCCATAACAATATTTTATGACCAAAGTAATCTTTCTTTTTTTTTTTTTATCAGGGGTTGTGTTTGTCTTGTCGTTTTATTTATTTATTTTTCTGTCGTTCCCATTTGTTACAACACACCTGGAATGAACTGACATAAAGTATTTACTACATCACTATTGACAAATTATTTTAAGAATAAATGCACAGAAAATATGTCTTATTTGTATTCCATCCATCCATTAGCTATACCGCTTATCCAATGCAGGGTCGCGGGGCGGGGGCTGGAGCCTTCCAGCCTATCCCAGAGGCGGGGTACACTCTGGACAGGTCACCAGTCTATCACAGGGCCGACACATAGGGACAGACAACAACTCACAGTCACATTCACACCTACGGACAATTTAGAGTCACCAATTAACCTGCATGTTTTTGGACAGTGGGAGGAAATCGGAGTACCCGGAGGAAACCCACCCAAACACGGGGAGAACACGCAAATTCCACACAGAAAGGCCCTTGGGACAGGCGGGGATTGAACCCAGGTTCTTCTTGCTGTGAGGCAACAGTGCTACCCCACTGAGCCACCGTGCTGCCCTAGTCTTCTTTGTATTGCACATCTTTATCTTCGGTTAACATTCTGGGAAATGTTTAATCACAGAATATGTACATTTGAGCTATTTAATTACCAATTGAAAATAATCGAAATATTGTTTATCAAAAGAGATAAATATTTGCACCTGGTATTTAGAAAAAAGGTATGTGCATAGCAACTCCAACTTAATTGTGTACAAACTGGTCAACTCACACCTAAAAGTGTGTTTCCATTTTCATTAGCATAATAAATACAATGCATATTTTACAGTAATATGCCCCTTTCTTAGCTCAATTTCTGAGAAAGATCAATTCAAGCAGAACCAACCTTTTGATGTGAGGGTGAGTACTTGGTTATATATTTAATTTTAACCTGAACCTACCTGAGGGCCAAGTTGATTATTATCCCTATCAAAATAGTCCTTTATTTTTGAAAACACAGATTATGCTGTTCATTGTAAAAGTTGGGAAAACCACAGAAAATTTATATAAAATGACTACTTTTGTATTTTTCGAGCTTTAAATAAATATGAATGGCAAACATACATATTGACAATTGTATTAATACAAATACAAAACTGTATTGTCTGGTACTGCAGTAATGCAATCATCTATTCCCAGAGCTCTGACCTTGATGGGTAAAATTTGTTTATATCCTGGCCTTCAACTTTGAACGGAACAATTATTTGACACTCTCGGCAAGCTGCCTGACATGTAATGTGTGTGGGCTGCATTGTAACAAGTGACGGTGTGCTAATTGTGTTCCTTTTTTACTCTGACTTTAAACAGCCACTTCTTTTGTTGAAGATTTTAATTGTAGCGAAGCTACTTTATTTATGCATATGTCTTATTTTTATGTAAACAGTGTTTTATGTTCCTCCACTTTAATGTAAAGATTTAAACCACCATAAACATTAATCTCCCAAACGCTGTCAACTTTCAAATTGTTACACATTTAAATCTTGAGCTGGAGTTACATCACACACATAATCTTAATTTATAGTAACGTTCCTATTATAATTTTTATACCATATTAAATACTAAAGACATTCAAAGATTATCTGACATGAAAATACTTCAAATGAAAATAAGAATGGTTAAATTGCTGTGTATGTCTTGATGGAGAAGGTTTCAGTGAAACATGCCAAGGATATTTCCTGAATTTATGTTGGCGCAGAAGAGTTTTTCTATCTTTATTATAATTTTGTTTTCCAGCCAACATCATAGTTGCCTTGTTTTTGTTGGCATAAACAATCACTTTAATGAGGCTGCCCATGTGGAAATACTGTAGGTGCCGATAAGAAATGGAATGCAGGGCTTCAAATCTTAAGTCCCTTATACCAGCTGCTTAGAACTGTCTTTTGACATGAAAGGCAGGCTAAACCTCATCACAGACACTTGCTGGCAACAGCGTGCATCGATGGATAAGGATGAAGCATTCTCTCTGCTATTCTTAGAATGGGATAGCGGGAAGGGGCTAAAAATAGCAATGTACTGTTGTGTCCACTTTCCATTTTTATATCAACTGGAGCCTTTAAGGGTATGTTGCTCTATTTTTGTAGACTCAGCATTACATAACAAATTAATACAGAGATGCAGAGGAAAGTGCTCCTTTGGAGAAGCTGAAGTGAAGCATTGCCATCCTGAAAGATTTGCATATAAAATTCATAGGGGACTGTTTTAGTAGTCATGTCAAGTGATGCTGATGCATTGCAATGTCCTGCTAGTATCTTCAATTTGTTTTAAGTAAATTGGGACGGCAATGTGATTGGCCTGTCTTAGGGCGGCAATTAGACTTTTAAAAGTATTCCTGATAGACAACCTTCCAGGAAAGGTACAGATGGCTGATCCCTCTCATCTGCTGCGGCTAATCTGACCGAGAGAGTGGACAGAGGTGGGGAAAACTTTAACGAAACACACTCAGCCACATGTGAGCCATGCAGGTATGGCCCTCCGCCCATATCACTCACAGTCCCACACAGTGAGATGTCGTGTTATCACAAGCCTTTTTTCTGTCTCCACAACTCCATTATTAATAATAACTTCATTTAACCAGGTAAGTCAGCTGAGAACAGATTCTCTTTTACAGTGACGACCTGGTCCAAGTGGCAGGCAGCATGACAACACACAAAATACATGCACAGCACAATACAACAAATACAATTTTATAAAAAAAATTGCATTTGGCATAAACAATTGTTAAATCAGACAAGTACAGGAATCTATCAAAAAATTTGTCAATCAGAACGTTAAAGACACCTTGAGAGACAAAGCTGGTTAATTTCAGTTTTCGCTGCTACTCTTTCCAGTCAAGTGATGCAGTGTACTGGAATGAGTTGGGTCCTGCCGCCTTATTCACTCTAGGGACAGCCAGGTTGATGACATAATTTGATCTAAGATGGTAACAAGAGCCTACTCTATTTAAAACACACCATGAGTAAGGTGGTGTTTTGCCTGTTAACTCGACCTTACTTATGGACTGTCCCCAGAATGAATAAGGCGGCAGGATGCACATCAGTAGGTCCCATTGCACGACAATATTTGAATTTTTGAATAATAGATTCATGTCTTCATACCACAAATGATCTTTTGTGTCAAATCCAAACTTATGCTATGTGCAAAATTTAAATGAACAAGTGATGAAAGATTAATAGTCAATTTACTTGTGGGCCCTTGCCATATTGAGAGAGAGCTCAGCCATGAAATGCAATGTAAATGGATCTATTTATAGTGAGGTAACCATGTGGAACTAGCTCCTCCAGGGTGTCTTGTTCATATAGCTTTTAGAGGAAAAGGACAGGGGAGAAAAGAGAAAAAAAAATACTTCAACCTACATTTGCATGTAAAGCCACTTTGGTTAGGATATTAAACTTTTAGAGAATGCAGGAGGACTGCAATAAATAATTTCAACATGGAAAAGTGGAAGGCCCATCATACTCGACTCCCACATCTCTACCAAACTCAACACTGTTAGAGAACTGCTTTGTCTGATGTAATTGTTTTGATGGGTAAAAAGGACGACGTCTTAAAACCTTTTTATTAATTCCAAAACCAGAGGTGCATTATTGCTGTGAGCTTAATGGGAGAGGCTCTGTCACAATCATTTGTGTGAGGTTAGTCTGAAGGTTATTTCGCTTCCAGTCGTCATGAATAAATTAATAGACAGAAAAAATTACTTGTTTCTGATATTTGTCCCAAGGATTTTTAAAAACCCTTGGCAACAAGATCAATTCATCATATACATATATATTTATCTATTTTACATCTACACCAATTTTGTTTTGCAGAATTCAGATTGATTGAGAACGTCAAAGTCAAGTGTATCAAAACGACAAGTAAATAACCGTCTGATAATGGTTTGGTATTATAAGCAGGAGCTTATCAGTGTGTTGCATTGCATTACAGTGCCATCTACTGTTGTTTCCAGATCTATAAACTAGGGTTGGTGTGGTGGTACCATAGTATTTCACTTTTTTCCTTAAAAGACAAATTAGTGCATTCTTACATAGCAAATTATCTTTGCTTCTACTGCTCAGTAGCATGGAAAGCACTGCAAAAAGCCACATGACTTGAAGTGAGAGGACTATGCAACATTGTGGACTTTGGCCTCCTTGCACTTTTTACTTTCACTTTTTTCGTCTTCAGAATAAAATAATGTGTCTAAACATGTTTACAATTGACTTACACTGATGCTGAAGATTTTAAATAAGAGGTTGATGTCCTTTATACAAACTACAGTCTCTTGGGAGACTGAGTCCATGTTAGTATCAGCAGCAAACTGGGGAAGACACTGCTGCTCCTTACCATGGAGATAATAGAGATAATGGGGGTAAAGGTCACCATAACACGTCACCCAAAAGGATGGGAGCAGCACAAGACTAGTTGTCCAAAGGTGTGCCTTGAGAGTGGAGAGGGTTCCAATTAGCCATTATCTAGGCCTTAAGAAATACCAGTGTGGTTCTTTGGTGCCTTTCAGTGACCGATAGGCTGGCAATAATACCCACAGCTCAGCTTTCAGAGGCATCTTGGGGTGACACAGATGTGAGGGTCAGTGTAAACAGCACCTTTTGAATATAGGTATAAAGTCTGAATGGGATTTGTTGTATTCATCCATACTATTCTCAATGTTACAAAAATACTTAGTGTTACAATCTATGAGGGGGATAAATCACAAATAAATTCATCCGATGGGAAAATGTAGAATGTGCAGTGTAGGATTGTTCTCCCCCAGTTGTAATTCTAGGTTCTACCTCTGTGGGAAGCACATTCAAAGAGAAAATTAAGCTATGCTTTTGTTTCAGAAATAATGTCTGTAGTCATGTTTACCTTTATCGTGGGTATAATACATGCTTGCGATTTCCTTTCTTTAATTTTCCTTTCTCTTTCTCACCTACTTCCGACACGTGGTAATCCAAAACGACACAAAGAAAGACTTGAATTTCTTTTCATAATGCAAGGCTTTCTTTGAAGACAAAACATTCTTAGAAAGCATGCAGATTGCCTTGTGGGAAGATCAAAAGAGATTTCTGGTCAATCTACAAATTTAGATGCCATCATTAGTCACAATAACACAGTGGTAGTACTGCTCACTAATAAAGATGCTTTCTTTCTACTATCTTTGTCATGGATGACTTATTTTAGAATTTAATCATGAACACAGACAACTCACTCCCTTATAAACATCAAAATAAGTAAAATAGTGTCTTCATTTTCCAGTATATTAAACATTTACAAATTCATTGACAGGGTGTATTTACCAAATTTAAAGAGAGGCACTTGTTTTGTTTTTTTTACAGAAAGAGCAAACATTGACTTGGAAATATAGTTTGAAATTCAGAGCTAGAACTTTGGCTCAATTGGTAGTTTGAGGCCCTTGAACCCATTCAATGCCAAGGGCGACTTCAATCAATTTTTCAAAACCTTTTGCTCAATTCCACAAATGATAAAAAAAAAAAACATAAAACTTCAGCAGGACAAAAGCCTAATCTTCATTTATAAATGTTTTTCTCTGCAACATAACAAACATTCGATATGTCTCAAAGGTGTGCATCATTATGCTGCTGCTCACAGTACTAAAACAAAGTAGTTCATGAGCCCAGATCCAGTATTACCACAGCTAAAGTATATGTCTTTATTGGTCAATGTGGAAATGCACTTTGTGTGTGTGTTGGATATCTGCCTCTAATAGGGATTGTCACGGACATATTCCATGAGGTGTTTCAGGGCCAACCAGGTCTCAGTAGCAGTGGGAATAATCTGATTAGCTGGCAGGATGAAACCATAGCGACCGGTATCTCTCAGCTCAAAAGCAAAAGAGTATTTGATGCCCACATCGTAGGACCAGTCAATGCTTCCACCACTGGCAGGGTCTGAAAAATAATATCAATAAACAGAAAATGCCCAAGAACGGGTACATGAGACACTGGAATGTTTTTTTGAATAATATAATAACTGTGGCAGGCAGATTTCTTAAATTTTTCTTTTCTAAACACATAGTTTGTAGAATGTATGGGAAGTCAGTGATACTCACAGATGATCTTGCAGATGCTGCCCACTTTGTAACTGGTGCCATACAGGGTGGTGAGCTTGTCCACAGCAGCCTTTCCCACAGCATGCTAGGACAAAGACAAGACCGTGGAAACCAGGTGAGGAGGGACAATCATGGTATTTGAAATAAAGAATATGACAGTTAAATAAGTTACGTAGTTGACAAATCCCCAAAATAACACAATGACAAATGGCATAGTCCATGATATGTGTAAAAAAAACTAGAAATCTCTAAGAACGAAGTGGTGTCACGTTTTAACTGTGGATATTGGAAGTAAAAGGGGCAGTTACCAGCTCAGCTTGGTGGAACGCATCTTTACAGGTGTAGCCATAGGGATACATGAGCAACTGGGAGTAGGCATGGACAGAGATGAAGGACTTGAAGTTTCCGTGGCTCTTGATCAGGTTCACCACATTCTTCACCTCAACCTCAGAGTGGGCAGAGGGGCCATGGTAGGAATCAGAGCAGGGGTTCTTGCTGGCACCAGTACCTTGAGGAACAAGCACAAATACCTATTCAGTGTGCTTTACACATCGTTTGCTTTAATGTACAGTACAAATGTTGTATAAAATATGCATTTACATGATGAAAAATGTCATACTATGCTGGCATGAAAAAGTCAACAGAATATTTGAAAGCGAAAGCTTTAGGTCTTAGATTCATTTTTGAAGTGATACCCACCACCAAAACCAGCATCCCAGTTCCTGTTTGGGTCCACTCCACGGCACACAGAGCCGGAGTTGTGGGAGCGGGTTTTACGCCACATACGATCCTGTGCATCAGTCCAATTGAAAATTTTGTTTTTATAAAGCAAGAAAAACATCTAACTGAAAACTTAGTGTGTCAATTAAATTGCCACAGTGCACTGTAAATAAGTGTAAGCTCATTGATTTATTATCTTTTTGTGGAAATTAGTCTTTTCGCCAAGAGCTGAAATAATATCCGTTGGAGCACATCGCCCCAAACATTATACTAGGATTGTGCAAGACTGGCAGATGAAATTGCAATCGCTTACAACCGCATGATGCGTGAGGAATTTGTTTTGATTACATTCTGTGAGCTTCACAAAGGTTGTCATGCAGTATAATAATGTAGAATATGTGTGGCTTACACTGGTGTGAGAGTGGACATAACCATCAGGGTTGGCCAGGATCAGCAAGTAAATGTCCATGGTGTTCAGGAGTGAGGTCAAGGATGCATCTGTGCCATAGTCAGTGGCAATCTGACAAATGATGTTAATGATTAAATACAGTGGAAATCTCTGAGAATCAGCGCCCTCCTGGTTGCTTTTTAGAACAGGTTGTGTTGGTAATGAATGGAACAGGAAATCGTGCACAATTTTACACAATTGATTTAGTGCAACTCAGCCTTGATTTAGTGCAACTAAGCCTTGATTTAGTGCAACTCAGCCTTGATTTCTTGTTCCATTGTTCCAAAGTTCCTATGTTTCTTTTGTTGGACTGGAATGCAATGCACTATGGTCATAAAGGGTTATGGTTTGTCATTTCACAGGACTGGTGTTGCCTCACCTTGTTAGCGGTCCACACTCCAGTGGCCTGAGACACCCACTCCCTGGAGTGGATGCCAGTGTCAATCCAGATAGCAGGACGCCTGTCGCCACCAGTGCTGAACTGCGTGTGAAAGGTTGTATTCTGTTAATTGAACAGTTTACACAATTACATACGCAGGCACAACATAGTCTGTTGCTAGGCCTACCTTCAGGACATACATGGGCCTGTTCTCATAAGAAGTTCCAATCTTCTCTTTGGTGACCAGCTTGGGGTGCTCAGCCACAAGGGTGTCCATCCAGCTGTAGATCTGAAATGTTAGATGGTGTTATGTCCAAGTACTCCGAGTGTATGATGTGGTATTTCCAGTCAAAAAAAGTATTTACGTGGTTCCTGCATGTGGTTCCTGCATGTGTGGAGGTCTCAATTGCAACAATACAACTATGTAACAATGTACCAACTTCAAATCTGTCTTTGTGATATAGTCATGTTCAACAACCTCTTCAACAGGAACATTTCTTATGAAAAGCTCACAAGCCTGAGCAACGTACGGTCTCAAGTGGGTGGTACGCTCCAAAGTTGAAGCTCTTGGAGCTGCGCTCCCTCATGATGTTCTCCTCCATCTCAGCTTTCTCCTCATCCACAAGTTCCTGTACAAACCATACATATCAAATCAGTACTTTAAAGACAAAATAATGCACAATGAAGCATAATTATAATAATAACAACAACAAGACTTAGGCCTGATTGTATTTTTTTTATAACCAACTATACTTGAAAATTGTGAGGCACCTGAAGGTTTTTGATCATGACAGAGAAGGGCACATTGTGGGCCCGGAGGTAATCCTTGACAGCATATAGGCTGGAGTAGGGCACACGAATGTCCACAGGGAGGTCAGTGGAAACAGGGTGGAGCCAGAAGTCCAGCTGAGAGGGGGAAAGTACAGCCTTTTTTAACATGCCCGTAGACAACGGTGACTTACTACTATGAACTCCTAACTGAGTAAAGGGCTTGTTCGGCAAAACAAAATGTAATAATGTATGGCACAGAGAAACATAAATATGAAGAAATGTGTTGGAAGTATAACAACAGTTAATAATTACAGTACAGCATGGCATGTCATCATATGCTAGGGCTTTTGTTTTCAATAACATCCTAATAACACACTTTTAATTTACAGTTTATACCTTTTCAAAAATCATAAGAGGCTGTGTGACTGTGTGGCTAGAGGCTGTCTATTAGCATGTTTGAGTCATGCATTGTAATAGCTGAAGCTTTTACCTCCCAGTCCTGCTCATTTGCTAGGTCTTGCAGCAGTTGGATATGCTCCTCTGACTCCAGATTAACCCTGATCACCTGGTCTCTGGGTAGGACATGGGAAACTGAATGGTCAGGCTGATGACAGCCAGCAACACAGTCAGTCTGATTACATGATGAGTTTCAAACTGACGTTTTCTACCTTGTACTTTGCTGTTTCAGCTGTATGTGTGTATCTTTGTATGTCAGGTACATGTAAGTTTTGTCAGAGGAAAACTATAAAACAGTATAATTCTCACAATATCATGTATTTGTTAAACATATGGAGAATGTATGATAGTTATAACAACAAAAAGCACCATAAAAACCCAAATATAGTAGAGTAGCATAGTAATTTGGTAGAATAGAGTAATTTGTGCACAAATGTACTTACCCAATGAAGACCCTTTCACAGTGGGCAACCACAAGTAGCGCCAAGAATAGCACAACACCCTGCATCCTTACTGTATTCTGTTCTGTCAGTGGCCGAAAGCACCTAGAGCTTCATCTCTTATACAAGCGGCAACAGGTGTCCAGTTTCCCAAAGGTAGTAAGTTGCCTTTAAGCCTTCGGATATGACCACACTTTTTTTTTCCAGTGTGATGCAATTAAGTAGTTATTCTGGGGTATGAACAGGGTGTTTAAGATTATGGTGAGATGGTTTTGCACATAACCAGCTGCAGATAGCAGTCTTTTCCCTATGGCAAACTGCACCTAACGAGTGCAGACAGCCAGCCAGCCAGACAACCAGATAGACAGGCCAATATACACGCAGACATACATTTTCTAATGCGGATAACATGGAGGACCTTATTTAGACAGTTATTCTGATACTTGCTATTTGTTTCGGTAGTAAATGTTAGGCTGGCAACTAAAAATGAAGGGGTAATGTTAGTAGGATCTAAATGAGTGTCAGTGAGGAAACAGAGCTATGATGATAGCCATGATAGTTTAGAGAAGTCCTCGTGACATCCACACAATGTTAAAGACACTCCTGGTTTTTTAGATAAGAATGATCAATGGAATACAAGGTAGCACAAAGGTCCAGGAAAACTAGATCGGAGAACTGCCCAAAATTAGCTGCCAGTCTGACCCTAAGTGATCTGAACCAAATAAAAACTTTTGTTGGTTTTACTCATAAAAACAAGTATACATTTTTGAATATTTTCTGTAAAATTTTGGGAGAAAAAGGGATATAGAAAATATCTGTGTAGTTATTGAACATGGAGGGGTCAAGATAAAGCTTTTTGAAAAGACGCTTAAGATTTCAATAATTAGGTAACCAGGTAATTTGTCAGTGGGCTATTCATACTTGCAAGAATGATAGGGGACACATTTTCGATGACATTTTCGATTACATATTCGAGGAGTTCCATGGGAATAACATGGATAATTGTATTGGAATATGCTGCTACTGCATTGAAAGTTTCTGCTGACGTTAGTAGATATAATGAGCAATTGTCAAATCTTCGGAATGTTGGCTGAATTGCTACCTATAGGGCCTTTATTTGTTAAAGGCCCTATAGGCCCTATTGGCCCACTTAAAACCCACACAGAATACACACAAACACACATATATATATATATATATATATATCTATATATATATATAGATATATATATATATATATATAGATATATATATATATTTATATATTTCAATATACACAGGATAAGATGTTATAATATCCATTATGCCATATTCCAAGATGAGCACTTCAAAAGACAATATTTTAGAATGGACTTGGGTTGAGAGCAGATATGTCATTGGG
>JAVQIZ010077592.1:0-12355 GCA_036023535.2 Galaxias brevipinnis
AAATGGAGGTAGAACAGAGAGGAGTGCAGGAAGCTGAGAGTCGTAAAACTAAACATGATAGGAAACCTAGAATGATTATAACAGACTCTTACAAGACATCATTGTTTTTATTACCCTGAAAAAATATGAGCGTTTGGGATAAACAGATGCTGGGAGTGAACAGATGTACCAAGAGAAGGAAAGGGGGGCTAATGGACTCTGCTTCCCTAGTTTATGATAGGTAAGGATGGGGCGAGTTGTAAAGAGGGGTAAACTTTAAGGTTTATGGGACAAGCGGTCAATGTCAGAGGTGATTGGAAATGGGCATGTTCTACTTTGCATATTGGGGACGTCTTGTCGACTTGACTGTAATATGTATAAAAAGACGAACTGGGAATGTACGAGTCAGTAGATTGTAGGAGTAGATTTTTGTAGTAGATCTTTGAGGTTGCATGCGATGTTTTTCAGGCTGAGTAAAACCTACTCTTCTGAAACTTTGGCTTTCGACTTCCAATATTTTGTATCGGGTTGTAACTTCTGCTAATTGACAATATACAACAATAGTAAAACTGATTGTCTTTACGTTTTATATAATCGTTTACCTAAATTAAGGGTACAATATTGAAAACTTGTACTCGGAAAACAGCAGTAGCGTCAAAGGACTTGTTTTTTTTACGTCGCGGTCACAAAGACCTAAAATTCTATTAAATTCTGTTAAAACTGAAGCCTGTAGCAATCGGACTCGCATGTCAATCGTACTTGTTGACCTTATATACAGTATTTTAACTGATGTTATAACATTTCTTTTATATATCTTCAGACAATAAGACAATTTCGTTTGTAATTGTATTATTAAAATGGTTATAAACCTTATGGTCATGTTAGATTTTAGTCATTGCGCACCCATCCCCAAAAAAAACATCTTACCAATAAAACCTTCATTCATTGGCATTAAAGCCGAGCTGCAAATGACTGACTGTGACTTATATATATAAAGTGTATTTATGTCATGAACTTGTAATGTTACACCGTATATATGTATATACACAGTGTAACATTACAAGTTCATAACATAACTGCACTTTATGTGCAGATATAGGAAATTGATTCTTTTAAAACATTTGTATGAGTTGTCTCAACTCTTTGACTTTTTTTTTGAAGTAGCTCCTTCACATATTTCTTTAGTCTGCTCTGCAACCTGAAAAAAACAGACACTAAATCAGTCTAAGTGGTATATTTTGTTTGAGTTTATTTGCTGGCTGCCTATAGTTTTGTCTCCAAAGACCTTGTATTCACATGTTTTACCTTGTGGAAAGGGCTGTGTTGGCTTGATGAGCTAGTCCGTCAATGAAATGCAGGCCACAAAACAACTCATTGACAACCCCCAAAACTGGCCTTCTCAGAATCACTACATAATTCAAAGCCCTAACTAATATTTAATTCAACCTCTTTTCAGTGTTGGACTGGTTACTCATTATGTTCCTATTCTTTTAGAAAATTGTTTCTGAATAATCTCCACGTGTCCAACGTGCACTGGGCATTTGGGTAGAGCCGGAGGCTTGCTCTCTCAAACTAAAACTATGCTTGCAGTGCCGTATTAATGGCAAATTTACTCTGAATCAATATGGAGCAATTAAACTTCCCGTGCCTCGTCTACCATATACTTAAGACACACCTGGAAGTTTCTCTGGTTGGCTATGGGACAGCTTATCCAAAGCTACCTCACAATCAGAATATAGTAAATCAGATATATTCACTGTGAAACTGCATAGAACCCTATTGTATTTGCGTCATGCAATCACATACTGTTTTTGGAAAGTCATATTCTTATTATGTGATGCGTCAGTGATGTTAAGTTTTATTATTATTATTATTATTATAAGCCCCATTTATCGGCACCTAACTACGTTCCCAGTTATGAGCATTTCGCTTCCATTGCAATGCCAAAATGTCCGTTCGAATGCCATGGACTGTGCTTGTACACAGCTAATTAATCTGTTCTCTAGTTATTTTTTAATAGCCTCTTTTACAAGGTTAATTTGCCCATAGACAATGAATGGGAAGAGAGAAAGCCTTGAGTGGAGCGAGCTGTAATGAAAGACCAAGATGATACCCTTGTGTATGCTGCCATCTAGTGACCGCATGAAATGTATAAATGTGTATGTTGACCAACATTTACTCCGGTCACTAGATGGCAGTATACACAAGGGTATGATTCTTCTTCTTCTACAATGTGATTAGTCTCGTTTTGCCACTACGGTGTGAATGATGAGAGAGAGAGAGTTAAGCAGAATAAGTTATTCAGAAAGCTTATTACATTGCTTGAGTTAGTGTACGGTGGACTCTCCATAGCTCTACATCAAGCAAGTTCATCACAACTCCAGATTCCATCAGCATTTGGTATAAACCCCACAATGACACTGCATAGTGAATGTGATATAAAGAGTTAACATGTTATAGCCATGGAGTCTAAAACGTTAGCTAGTCTAAACGTTAACTAGTACAAAAGTGTTGGTTGCTAACCTAGTAACTAGTAGTATGAGTTTCAAAGGCCCCATTTAGCTTATATAGCTTGCCGCCAAACAAACTTCTTTATTTGTTTAATGTAGAGCCGTAACATAGCATGATTTGGTTTTCAAATGTTGCGCTTACGAAGGCTTAGGGGGGACCGGGGACGGTTGTTACACTTTTTGCATTTCTCTTTTACTCAGAGAGTAGTTGACATAGACCAGCCAAACTTGTATATATTGAACTCATATCTGTCATCTAATTACCCATAAAGATGACTACATATGACAAATACAATACATTGCAACATTTTGAAAATATATTACATTTCACCAATTAAGTTTAGCTTTTTATCTCAATGAGCATAGTATTCTGAAAATATGTAATGTTTTACAATAATTGTATAGTAATATTGATTTATTTAGTAATATTTATCAAATAACAGTTATTGAGTTTTGTTTGTTAATGAGTAGTACAGAAGCCTTCCTTCAGTCAATGTGCAGATGTTACAGATGCAGTTGAAAGCAATTGAAATGTTTATTTGGGTATCTATTTGGGTAACTATCCATTGGCGTATCACTTGATGTCATGGTATTTTGTTACCATAGAGTTTTTAACAAAGATTTGAGAAACATAACTATCCACGGTGAACGGCAAAAAGCACAGCAAAAAGGTCCTGGGTTCATTCCCCACCTGGCCCAAGGGCCTTTCTGTGTGGAGTTTGCGTGTTCTCCCCGTGTTTGCGTAGGTTTCCTCCGGGTACTCCGGTTTCCTACCACAGTCCAAAAACATGCGGGTTAATTGGTGACTCTAAATTGTCCGTAGGTATGAATGTGAGTGTGAGTTGTTGTCTGTTCCTATGTGTCGGCCCTGTGATAGACTGGCGACCTGTCCAGGGTGTACCCCGCCTCTCGCCCTGAGTCGGCTGGGATAGGCTCCAGCCCCCCGCTATCCTGCATAGGATCAAAGCGGTATAGCTAATGGATGGAACTATTTCTTCTATACTTTTAAGCCCGTATTTTGGCATAATCTATTAATGAATTTGTCATACAATTAAAACCTGCCTACTAACACATCTCACGTCTGCTGACTCGGCTACTTGGAGGTATTTGATTAAGACTTGTTTTGTTTAGACTAGCTGTATAGTTAAGACAACACCAACAACGGCAGTATCACTAAAGGAGGATAGCATGTACGGTTATGTGAGGTAATAGGAGCACTCCAACACACGAGGATGTGGTAGTGCTGCAGGGACTACTTTAGTGGGCTAGCTGCTGCACTACCTGGTCGCTCATGGCGGGAACACCGAGTGGTGGTCTTTTCCTGCATGTCTGTTTAGTCAACATTTTGGTCAATAGATGGCAGTATACTCAAGGGTATGACTCAGCACTATACACAAGTATATGAATTCAGGGACGTCATTAGGCTTGTTTTCTGAATAGCCCTGGATCTTTGTTTTTTTATGTAAGAAAAAAATAAAACATTGCCCAAGATCAATTCATCTGTCATTCCAAACTCGCTAAAATAATATGGTAGTGTTGATCAAAAACACAAGTACGCCTTATTAGTATGAATTATCCTGCGTGTATAATTCAAGGCCCAGATCCACTTCACATTACTTGGCACATGCACATTTTGTTTGAGCACGAGACAGAGTAAGCGAGAGAGCGCCCTGGTTACAGCGCTTGTCATTTCGGCATCTAGCTAGCTAATGGAATTCAGACGGACAACAATCAACATAATGGATCTGATGCTTTAAAAAAAAGAAAACAGACAGTGAGGCAAGAGCAAGGCTAGAGGATTTGGAGGAGGAAAAATTATCACCTGTTGCTACAGCAGCAGATGAGTCAGGACGTGAGAGTGCCATGGGTGTCTCATCCACAAGCTCAGGTTGGTGTAGTGGGCTCTAGCTATCTAGCTAGCTAGTCTAGCACAGTGCAGTGGTTCTCCAAAGCTTTAGACACAAGGCATTTGATTATTCTATCTCAGCAACTGATTTGTCGATTAAACATGTATGTAGCTAGTAGCTACCACAATAACATAATTCACTTTTAATAGCTAGCAGAAATGTCAAGCTAGCAACTTGTCATGCTTCCACTGCCAGCAGAAGGCTGTTTAATGTAGCCTATTCACATAACCACTTATTTTAATAATTATACATGGGATTTATAAGCGCCCTTCTAGTAACTCAAGGACACAGGATAATATTATTGCCTGACTGCAATATGACTGCATTAACCTAGAGGAATATGTCTTCGCAGTGAGTCCCTGCCATGTAAAATTATTTGCTGTGAAGAACAACTATTTCTATAATTTTTTGTTATTTTATCAGGTACCGGAACACACCAGTAATCCCCAACTATAACTGCAAACAACGCACTGCAGCTATGGATGTGGGGGGGTGTTAGAAATGTTTGCGTTAAAGTATTGACAATCCCAAACATTTAAACATAAACCTTGGCTTCGTTAACCATGCCAATGCGGTTTTTGATTCACGTTTCTAGTACTAATGTAACAAACCATGCTTGTAGCTGCCCTTGGCAATATAATACAGCAGAGAGTCTCTACGGGTGCAATACTTTATTCTTCTGAAATTGTGATCACCAGTTGTATCACTTCGAGCACCGTGAAAACTAAAATAAAACACAAGGATGACTGCTTATTTCTTATTACACAAGATTGAAAACAAGTCATTATATTTTACAGTGTAACACTTTCATTTGCACACATTAACTGTGTATTGAATTACTCCTTAACAACGCAAAATAATGAAGCATGTTTGTACATGCAAAAATGTATAATTCAGTGCTGCTCAATTATTATGCGACATAGTCTAGTACCAGAAAATATAACAATGACTTTAAACAACACGGTATGCAAACACATTACAGCCTACAGATTTTCTCTACAGCCTACACACAGAGCTACATACCTCGCTCCGCCTACCAAGGGTGCAAACTTGAGGAAACTTTACAGACACGGCTTTCTTCACGCACAGTGCTGCTAGCTTGATCGTCGCGCTGTTTGAGCAAAAAATAGTACAGCATGCGCCGAACATTAAACAAAGGAGTTTCAAGCACCGTTCGTATGAATATTAATACAAACCCACACAGTTTTAAAACGCGCATGACACTAAAGTTCGGAAACATATCGTGCTAACTTACATGTACAACAGGGGTTCCTTGAGGTGAGTGTAATCTGGCGTGTGATATTCGGCACTCTAGCGATACAGGTTCCCGGGTTCACAGCATCAAACCCACCGCTACGTCAGCCACTGACCATGAATGATAACTGACGTAGTGGTCATTTACACTCCCACCAAATCCTGTTATTATGAATAAACTTAATGAGGTAAACAAAATGAGTGAAGCATACTGGATTTCTAGACTATAAAACTAACACACTTAAAGGTATGGGTGGGTTACATGCAAACAAGCTCTAGGTCACCTTAACAAAACGGTTTAACTAACATGTTTGATGTAAGTACATCTCAGCCAATTATTCACTTTCAATGAAGAGCACCAGCTTCTGGACTGGACGTTCGATAATTGAGGGTTAGGAGGCATAGTCCTGTTTCTTTGTCAATTTCCGCTCTCCAACTTGTACCTTGAGTCGACAAACCAAACCATCAGTCACTTCTGTAGTTTCAACTACTTGCCCGAGCTGCCACTGGTTCCTTGGAAGCATGTCTTCCTTGATTATGACTATGTCGTTCACTTTCAGGTTGCGCCGGGGTTTGTGCCACTTTTGTCTTAAGGAAGCATTCAGGAGATATTCTTTTTTCCACCGACTCCAGAACTGTTCAATCAAATATTGAACTCGCCACCATCTTTTTGCAGAGTACATGTCTTCCTTCTCAAACTTCCCAGGAGGTGGTAGAGCAATCTTAGATTTCATTAAGATGAGGTTGTTTGGAGTTAGGGGCTGTAGTGACTTGGGATCACTGATTCCATCAACGTTTAATGGACGGCTGTTGACGATGGCCATTGCTTCATAGAACAGCGTTCGAAGGGAGGCGTCATCTAGTCTGCCTGGACACTGAGCGATTGTAACGTTCAACACATTGCGAATGGTCCGAATCTGCCGCTCCCAGACACCACCTGCATGACTTGCTGAAGGAGCATTGAAAATGAACTCACACTGCTTATCTGCCAGGAAGGCTTCCAGTGCCTTAGTGTTGCATTGCTTAAGGGCTTCTTTGAACTCATTTTTTGCTTCTACAAAGTTTGTGCCTTGATCACAGCGGAGTAGGCAAACGGCTCCTCTAAGGCTAATAAACCACCTTAAGGCGTTGATAAAACTTCCGTGGACATCTCTTCAAGCATTTCGATATGGACTGCTCGAGAGAACAGGCATGTGAAGATGAGGCCATACCTCTTGCACTCTTTACGTCCCCGCTTGATAACAAATGGGCCAAACAGTCCATTCCACAGAATGTGAAAGGAGGTGAGACTTCGACACGTTCTTCGGGGAGTTCAGACACTCGTTGCTTCTCATTTGGTCGTCTGAGCTTCCGGCATTGCACACATCTGCGTATCAATTTGGCAACTGATTTGCTCCCACCAATGGCCCAAAATCCATTGGCTCTGACTTCCATTAAGGTTGGACCTCGGCCCTGATGGCAGATCAGGCTATGGTAGTGAGACAGAATCAGCTTGGTGATGTGGCTGTCTTTCGGGAGAATGATAGGGTGCTTTGGTTCTTGACTGAGGGTTAACCTTTCCAGTCTTCCACCAACGCGGAGAAGTCCCTCGTTCAGGATGGGGTTGAGACAAAGAAGAGGACTTGAACTTGGGAGACTGTCCCCTTTAAACTCCCTTTGAAAACCTTTAGCTCTTGGGAGAAAGCCTACTGCTGGACAAGCCTAATCACCACTTCGGCAGCCCCTCTACGTTCCTTGACAGTCACAAGATCGCCTTGATGTTTTAGCTTGGACCCTAGTCTCTTGATCCTTGCAACCACCTTAACAAGCATGGTCCATGTAGAAAACCGGCTTAGGCGGCTTAAAACAGCCTTCCACTCACTGACCTGGGTTGCAAATGCTTGAACTGATTTAACTTCTGGATCACCAATGAGCAGTTCAGTTGAAGGGTTAAGTGCCGGGAGCACCTCTTGTTCCCATAAAAACGTAGGCCCTGATAACCAGCTAGTTGAAGAGATGTCTGCTGCATGAAGACCTCTGGAGGCATGATCAGCTGGGTTTTGTGCTGTATCGACATAGTGCCATTGACTTGGCTGTGTATTCTCTCTTATCAGTTGAACACAGTTTGCAACAAACACATGAAACCTTCGTGCTTCGTTGTTGATGTATGCCAGCACTACCTGAGAGTCAGTCCAGAAAAATTCTTGATAAATTTTCATCTCGAGTTCAGTCTTCAACATAACGCTCATCGTGGCTGCAGTGACTGCGGCTGACGGCTCCAACCTTGGGTTGCTTGTGATTTTAGTAGGTGCAACCCTTGCATTGGCCATTACAAGACTGCAATGGATTTCGTCTTTGTAGTTCTTGTACCTGAGGTAGGAGCATGCACCATAACCTACATTGGTGGCATCTGAGAAGTGGTACAGTTCCACTCTCACAATGTTACCAAGGTCTTGAGGGTGGTAACACCTGGGTATAGCAACTCCACTCCTCCCACCGTGGACGCATGTTCTCAGGAAGTGGATCATCCCATCCGCTACCTCTACGACACAACTCTTGCAGGATGCACTTTCCGCTCAGGGTGAAGGGAGCAACAAAACCGAGTGGATCGTAAAGTGAGGCAACAACCGATAGAAGACCACGGCGAGTTGGTGGCTGGTCCTTTGCTTCAATATTGAAACTGGAGGTGTCGTTTTCCATTGACCACTGAATGCCAAGTATGCATCCTTCTGGTGTCGCATCTGGGTTAAGGTTGAGAGGGTCAGTAGTTACTGCCCTTTCTGAAGGGGCTACGCAGGGCTTCCCTTTCATTTGAGTTGAACTTGTGCAGGCGTAGGCCTGCACCGTTGCACAGCTCCTGTGCCTGGACAATCAGTTCCTTAGCCTCTTCAACAGATGGAACACTGGTTAACCCATTGTCCACATAAAGGTTCTTGTCAATGAAGGCTGATGCTGAAGAGTAGTTGGCTTTGTGTTGCCGTGCCAGATACTTAAGCCCGAAGTTGGCACATCCAGGAGAGGAGGCGGCACCAAAAAGGTGGACTGACATTCTATACTCTTGTGGTTCTGTTTCCAACTGTCCGCCCTCCCACCAGAGGAACCTCAGATAGTTGCGTACCTCAGGTGAGACATAGAACTGATGGAACATCCTTTCAATGTCACAGATCACAGCCACTGCTTCTTTTCTAAAGCGGCAAAGGACTCCCACCAGAGAGTTGATTAGGTAAGGACCTGTCAGTAAAGTGTCGTTTAGAGAAATGCTACGGAACTTTGCTGAGCAATCAAAGACGACTCTTAGTTTGCCTGGCTTCTTGGGGTGGTACACCCTGTGATGAGGAATGTACCATACAGTCTCTCCCTCAGAAGCAGCGGGGGCTGGCTCTGCATCTCCTTTGTTAATTGTTTCTTCCATGAAGGTTGTATATTGGTTGTAATACTGTTTGTTGGCTTTTAACTTCCTGTGTAGGTGTTGCAGACGAATAGTAGCCAGCTTCTTATTGTTTGGTAATGACGGTGGACTACTGCCCTTGAAAGGGAGAGGCATCTCATAGTGTCCGTCTTTCTTCTGCCTAATGTTGTCACCAAGGAGTTGTATGAAGCGGACATCATCTTGAGACACATACATGTCTTCATAGCTCCTTTCGTTGAAGTCTGATTCCAGAACTTTCAGCACATCGGTGGCCGGTGGCATTGGTATCTCTTTTACTGCAACTCGATGCACAAAGCTCTGGTTTCCCTGTCTATCCAAGAGGGGATTGGCTGACCCTATGATGCTCCATCCGAGCACAGTCCTTAATGCGAAAGGTTCATTTTCACCACTTGTGATGACCTCCAAGGGAGCTAGTGCTGCTGGGCAGTCATAACCAATTAGCAGTCCCACCTCACAATCTTGGAGTGGTGGTAGCTTGCTTGTTAAGTGTTCGAGGTGAGGCCATTGGAGCGCTGTCCTTTTCGTAGGAATGTGAGACTTCTCAACTGGGATGAAGTCTCGTGTGTAGGCCTGCAGTAGTTTGACATAGGTCTCAGAGTTGAGTCCTCGAACTTGGAGACTATCGGCAGTCTTGCTTGCTATGACTGTATTGACCACTGTCACTGTACTGAGTTTCAGCTGCACTGATTGAGTGTCCACATTTAGTTCAGCAACTAAATCTTCCAGAATGAAGGTTGAATCGCTCTGTGTCTAGTAGAGCATAGGTGAGAATTTCTCTCTGTGTCTCCATTGTTGACGACACCAGAACCGGAACAATGCTAGAGGTGACAGTGTCCCTGAAGTGGAGTTTTTCATTTGAGTACTTGTGTTGAGTGCCTTGGCTCTCTTGGGAAACCTCTCGTCTGTGGTTTTGGTGTTCATCAGACGGGGGGAGGCAATGGGATTACAAGCTATTCTAGCTTCTCTTTGCATAAACTCAGTAAAATGTGCAAAACCTGGATAGTCTCCAGATTTGTCTAATTCCTTCACAACAATTCGACTCCATCTGCGCACCATCCACTCAGGCAGTTTTTTGAGAAGCTTGTGATTTTCCTCACAATCATTTAGGATGGCCAAGCCCTTAACATGGGGAATAGCCTCGACACATCCTTGAAGGAAATCTGCAAAGTCTCTGAGAGCTATGGGGTCATTTAGAGCTATCTTGGGCCACTTCATCAGCTTGTCTCTGAAAGCCTTTTGGACAATAAACAGATTTCCATACCTGTCTTGTAAGACTGCCCAGGCACCCTGATATGCGTCTTCTGAGGTTCGGTAAAAGAATCCTTCAGCCTTGCGTGCCTCCCCTGCGAGGTAACTCTTTAGATAGAGCATTTTTTCGCCAACTGGGAGTGGCTTCTGGCCAATAAGGGCCATGAAGGACATCTTCCAGTCTATGAACTTTAAGGGGTCACCAGTAAACATCGCTGGTTCTGGGACAGGTAGACGGTTTAGGGTAAAGGAGCTTGCGACTGCCTGGGTTAAGCTGAGCTCTTCCTGAGCCGTTGGCACTTTAGGCAGTGCAGGATGAGGCTGGGACGGTGTGGCTTGTGGATTCAGTGGAGTTCTGGTTTCAGTATTTTGGCTGCCATATTGAAATGTGTGGTCAATCTCTTCTTCACAACCTTCAAACCCATCAAAATTGTTGTACGCTCTCACCCGAGCTGCTGCTACTTTGACATCATTGTCTACCTGTAGCTGTTGTAACCTCGTTTTTTCCTCTTCTAGCTTTAATTTCATTTCAACCTCCCTCTGCTTGATTTTGTCAGCATTTGTGTTTCCTTGAGTTTCCATTCATTCTCTAGTTTATCGAGTCTTGCTTGTTGAGCATGTATTCTTTGCATAGCTTTTGCCTGTTCTAGTTTGGCTGCAAGGTCTGCTTCTGCATCTGCACGTTTGGAGGTGGAGGAGGACCTGGAGGTGTTGCTTAAGTGGTTGCCTGATTCTTGAGATAACTCTGAGATTACCGTTTCTGTTTTCGTGTTTCCAAAGACAGACCCATACTCATCCTTATTTAGCACAATCCTCACTCTTTCCTTCTCAAGTTGGTCATTGAAAGCCTCATCTATATTCTCTTGCCGTTTACTGACAAGGTCACAAATCTCGGAAGTTAGAGTGACACATGCATCCATTTTCTTGGCAATATCTGGAGTAGTGGTATGGTTGCAATGAATAGGCTCATAATGTTGGTGTACTATGACATTTTTGGATTCAATGTTCCCTTTGCTCCTATCAAGATCCTCAGCTGAGCAGAAAGCTTTCAGTCTCACTCTAATCTCCTTTGCTGTCTGCGTCCAAGAGTCATAGGCTTTGTTGAATGCCCTTTAATTTTTCTTTGCTTCCTGTTCATGCAACTCTAGGCCCTTTTGTGTTAAACTTCGCTCACGGGAGCTGGACCTGACTTGTTGTGTCTCTGGGAGACTGTCTGTTTCGTTGGCAGTTAGTGACATCTTATTGGTCTTGTGCATATGTTTGCACAACCATAGCCTTGGAGTGTTTTATGTCTGGACTCAAATTTGGATGAATGGTGGCTTTAACCTTATCCTAACCTTAACCTTATCCTTCAAGACTATATAACACCAGTCACATCAGGCATTTACACTTTGAGGACACACCAACGTTAGCAAACAGGGATGATACAAAATGTCATAAACAAGAATACCGCTAATGCTCTACAGTCAGGCAATTTTCCCCTTTAAACGTTGTTACAGGTTCAGGAATGACAGTCTCATGAGATAACGTTGACCTTGTAACTCTCAACCTTAAGACTCTAGATTGTACACAATTTAGAAGCACACATTCAAACCTCCTTTGAATTATTGAGGATATGGCAGTTATTGAGCTCTTTGATTGTCCAACATCACATGTGATGAATTAGCTGAACAAGTAGCTTAAAGTCTTATTACCACATCAACTTTGATCCTGCACGTATATCTGTGATTAATTTTACCGTCTAATCAGCCAATGTCTCTCACTGCAGCTGTGGCATCCATACATTGGTGTGCAGGACATCAGATGATCGTGTATCCGCTGGCTGATGAAGATGCTAGCACAAGCGTGGTGGATGGCTCAGATGTAGCGTCGAGTTTTCACTGTAGCTGCCCTTGGTAATATAATACAGCAGAGAGTCTCTATGGGTGCAATACTTTATTCTTCTAAAGTTGTGATCACCAGTTGCATCACTTCGAGCACTGTGAAAACTTCAATAAACACAAGAATGACTGCTTATTTCTTATTACACAAGATTGAAAACAAGTCAT